>OVBE01004316.1:0-24319 GCA_900406425.1 Iberis pinnata | reverse complement strand
AGACGAAGCAAAGGAAGTGCATGAAACGGGAGCTGAACTAAGTTTGGATCTATCACAACCTAAAGACTGGAACTCTCTTAGCAGCACGGTGCCTGGATCGATCCCAACACCTTGCCTGGATCGATCTCAGGTTCTTAACTTCAGGACTCTTCCCACTCTCAAACGCGTCTCAAGTTGAATCGATCATGATGCTTATGTCCAAGCTCTCAACACTTTAGATCGATCACGCACAAGCTCAAGCTTCGACCCGACCAACTCAATTTTGGATAACACTTGAACCAAGACCCAAGATCCAAGACAATGATTAGCTTTTGTCTCTAGTGCGAATTAGGGCTTTTCTCTGAACACTATAAAAGCTCTAATTCGCCTCCTTTTGCAGAGGCTTAGTTTTTCTTTCCTTTTTAGGTTTTAGTGTTAGGTTTTCATTTTCTTTCTTGTTCTTCATGTTCTTGGTGTAAAAACCAGATTTCTTTTAAGTTTTAAGTTAATCTACTGTTTTTCCTTTACTTTCTTGCTTAGCTTTAGGTTGTTGTTTAGCTGGTGCTTGTTGATTTTCATTTTAAGCTTTTAATCTCCAGTTTTAAGTTTGTTCTTCATCTCTGTTTTACTGTTTCATTGCTGTTCTTAGTTTCTGGGTTTGTGCTCTTGTTGTTCTTCATCTGTTTCTCCTTAGATCTGCATGTTTAGCTTTGAAATCATGATTTCTGTTTTCTCTGCTCTTACTTCCATGAGTAGTGAGTAATCCATCAAGTTCCTGAGGATGGGGTGGACTAGGATTGATGTTCTGGGTTCACCTTAGTACCTAAGTTGTTTGTCCTTAAATCCCTTCTGTTTCACCTGCTCGTAATGCTGATTTGTATTTCATCCTGAGAAGGACTGAAAACCCGCCTTTAGGCCTTTCAACACCTAGCGGTGATTCATTAAAAGTGTCCGGAACTAGGTGATTTCAGAGATTCGTTTCCCCTTCTAAGGGATTAGTTGTTTGGGAAACTTATTGACTATAGTAGATTGATGTTCATAGCTGCTTAGTAGTTACTGTCTATGACGAGAGTTAAGTCTGTGATTGCTTTGCTTGAAATTGGTTGCCAACAGATTGGAATTGGTTGCTTATGTTGCTACTATTTAGGCGTATCTCATTGTATGAGGTATGTTAGGTACTTAGGTGGTTCATGATGGATCCTTAGTCAATTACCCTTGTTCTCAGGAACTGCTTCACATTGTTTACCTCTTTTACTCACTTTGCTTTTTCTCTGTTTTTGCACCTTAGTCTTTTATGCTTTTTTATGTTTATGCACTTTACTTCCAGCATGCCGACTGCACTTAGGGCCTTTTAGCAAACCACCCCTTTTTAATACTTAGCTTGACTTTAAAGCATCCATTGCATTCCAGACTGATTAGTACACTCCCATTTGGATTGATAACCCATATATACTATAATGATGGGTAATTGATACCCCAGTAGGACTTATAAAACATAATATCACTTAGACGAAATTCTACGGATTCTTCATCAAAATTCTTATAAATTACTTTGTGGATATGCGCTATGAAGTATAACTTTGATTATAGAGTTGCAAAAATCTTGTACTTTTTTTGGTGTTTACGGTCCAAAGATGAGTTTTGCAATTGGAGAATTCGTGAAAAATATCTAGTTGGATCATCATCCTTCAAAGAAAAGCAAATTTTTTAGGACGGCTTCAGCCAAAAAAATTGGCCATATTATTATGAAAAAGTATGAAGAATCAAAGGAAGGGCCCAAGCCAAATGACATCACTAATTTGTTACATACATACTATGGAGCTGAGCTTTCTTATTCTAAAGCATGGGAAGCCCATGAGTATGCTGTTAACACTATTAGGGGTATGCCAGAGAAGATTACAATATCTAAATACTTATGCTTAAAGAAGTTAATCCAGGTATGTATACTAATTACGAGTTAGACGAGGGTGGTAGATTCAGATATCTGTTTATTTCTTTTGGTCAAAGTGTCAGAGGGTTTTACAAGGCAATTCGAAAGGTTATTGTGGTTGATGAGACCTTTTTGAAGAGCAAATATAAAAGAGTATTGCTTGTTGCGACAACTATTGATGGTAACTCTAATTTGTTTTTAATTACGTTTGGGATTGTTGATTCAAAGAATGATTGTTTGTGGGATTGGTTTTTGATGCAATTAAAAAATGTTATAGCAGATGAGAAAGAATTTGCTTTTGTGTCTGACAAATATGTATCCATTGCTAAGTCACTTTGTAAGATTTATCCAATGTCTAGCCATGTAATATTTAGCCACCACATGCTCAATAATGTGGTTACTTATTTTAAGGCTAAGGGTTTGGTCAACTTGGTTGAAAAGGCTTCGAAAATGTATAGGATTACTGATTTTAATGAGAAATACAATGGGATTTGCAACATCAGTCCGCTTATTGGAAAATATCTAGAGGAAGTTGATGTAAGAAAATGGGCTAGGTGCCATTTTCCTGGATATCAATTTGACATTAGGACCACTAATCCCACTGTATCAATAAATTCGATATTGAGATCACCTAGAGAGTATTCATTGATACCTCTACTAGATAGTATTAAGGAAAAGTTGACAAGTTGGTTTTTTAAGCGCATAGCAGCAAGTACAAAACATAAGTATCCTTTAACAGTTGCAGTAGAGAAAATAATCAATATAGGAATAGAGAAAGCAAAGAAGTTGATTGCTTTTCCTTCCAACAACAACATATTTGATGTTAATGGATATGAGAATAATTATGTGATTGATTTGGAAAAAAAAAATTTCTGTAAGAAGTTTGATCTAGAAAAAATTCCCTGCAGATAATCCATTAAAGCAGCTTTTTCAATAGGGATAAAACTTCACACTATCACTGATGTTGTTTAATAGTACATATGCATGGATAACCGCGTGTGAGGAAGTCATCAAACAAATCATATTTCCCAAAGATGAATGGTATGTCCCAAAATTGTTAAGTCGGACCAAGTATTGCCGCCTAAAACACATAGAGGCCCTCGTAGACGTAGGAAACGACATTTTGAAACAGCTAAAGACAAGATAAGATCATCTCAGGGTTCAAAAAGTTTGAAAAGACATAAATGTAATTCACTATATAGTTTTTTATTATTCTTAATATAATTCGTCTATTATACTATTGTTAATTTTATTTTTAGTCAATTATATATTGCTAATCAACTATATATACAAATAAATCAGACACTTATAGATCAATATATTGCTAGTCAATTCCATTTTTTCTTTTATTATTCTTACACAATATGAGTTTTGGAGTTTCAAATATCGATCAATGTTATTTAACTTTAAATCAGTTAGATCAAAATCGTGTTTTTCGTCGTACTATACTACATGTTCTAAGAAAGTGGAAAGCTAGAAATCTTAAAGCAAACAATACACTTATAGGAATAGAATTATTATTTCTTGATGCGTGAAAAGATTAGTATTGTATATAGATTTTTAGCCATAATAGATTTTAATGTATGTTGTATATATATATACTTTTCGATATAATTTTTATCATTGATCTTACCGTTAATTAGTATATTTAGTGCATATAATTTATTAGATATACATATGTGTGTGTGTTTAACGAAAATATTTGTATATATTTTAATTGTATATTCGTTTGTATGTTCTATGTTCAAATCTATTTTATGTTTATATGGTCGTTTAATAAAATATGAAAATTAAAATTTTATTTTATTTTTGTCTCTAGAAAAATACAATACAAAGTTTTGTTCACCATTCACTTCTTCAAAAATTCGGAGATCAATTATGTGAAGGAAACATCATAAAATTGCAATATGCTAATACAAAAATATAAAGTTTCTAAGCATCAATATTTTATAAAATTAACAGAAAGAACCAAAATTGTATGTATTGGACAAGATATTTTCAAAATTTCAAAAGAAAATTTCCGTCTATGGACATTTGAATAGTTTCTCAAACAACAGGATATGACATACTACTTATACAGTATAATCAATTTCCTTAGTATATTTGAACGTTGTTCACTATAAAAATATGGATACAATTAGATATGTTTTAAAAGTGCATAAAAGTGATTGTTCATAGTCAAACCAATCTCACTCTTAGAAAAATGGAGTTTACCCTTTTAATGGAAATGTATGTTATTTATCACATGTTTCTAATTAATTATGAATAAGTTATAATATATTATCACGTGGTTATTATTTTATTGATAGTGGAATTAAAGTGCCAATAACAATTTGGGATGAACAAGCTGAATTGTTTGAAGTTAAATATCGTGTGGTAAAATATAGTAATAGTGTTCTCATTATGAAAAGTATTTTAGTGAAGATATATGGAAAAATGATTTATCTATCGGCATCATCTTCCATCAAATTTGATTTGAATCATGATTTTGATTCAATAATTGAATTTAGAAAGAGGTATTCTAAATTTGTCTTTCATGATAACATATTATTGACTATGTACTGATTTTTCTTTTTCTATTAGCTTGAAATATGATGGTGGATGCTCCATAAACTTTGGTAGTATGATTCAAGATAAAAAAAAATCTAACGAAGAAAAGCAATCCATTAATGATGTTTGAGAATTTATTTCATTGGGTAATCGTCTGGTAATGCGATTAATTTTATCAAAGTACAAAATGACATATATACATTTATTAGATTTTTTTCAAACAAATTTGTTCGTTTATTGATTAAGAAATAAAAAAATTATGTGAAGGAACTATTGGTGATATTGTTTTAAATTATATATTATGTTCAACTTGTTCCTAAAAAATAAAAAAGTTAGGATCTTCACTTTTTGGTAAAAAATGTGGAAAAACACAAGATGTTGGTGTACTAAGGTAAGTTTCCAATTATATAAATTATTTAGTCATTATTTATAGTTACTAATATTGATACTTGCTATTTTTTAATATTTAAGATTTAATATGACAATTTACTGCAGAGAAGACCATATTGATATTTATTACGTCTCATTTTAAATTCTAAACAGCTTCAAGACGATCTATATGGATTGAGTATTATTTTAACATTTTCATAATAATATGTTTAAAATTTAAGTAAAAAAACTGAGCAATCATAAGTAAAATACAAACAAATACAGTAAAATTTTCTATATTATTTTAAATTATGATAATATTCACTGTAGGCTTATAACTATAATTAAATTAAAAATAAAGAGTATGTTTAGATATTTGAGCTTATAATAATGTTATGTCTTAGGTTTTTTCAAAACACAACACATTTCATAAAAGAAAATATTATTAATATGGTGACAAAAAATATTATCAGTATATAATCTAATAACCTCAAAAACATGTTAATAATTATATAAATTATTTAGAAAAACCCATGCATTGCACATGTCATATAAAGTATCATGATTGTTATTGTGAGTATTAAGGTTTAGTAATTAAGATTTAAACTATCTAAATCAAGAAATTATGTGAGGAAATATATCACAATTTTAGATCATGTAAGTTTTCATTTTGGTGGTAAATGGCTCACAACTGTGAGTTCTGCCACCTGGATTCAGATTCCGGCCACCGTCAATTAAAATCCCGGCCACCGTCAATTAACATCCCGGCCACCGTCAATTAACATCCCGGCCACCGTCAATTAACATGGGGTGAATTCGGCGGTCCTCATGGATACTTTTTGACGATTGCAGACGCTTTGGGCCTAGTCGGAATCCTTCGAGGCTCCGGATATCAGGATCATCAAAGCTTTTTTTAGATTATATAAAAATGAACAGGCACTCTCTAAGAAGAGAGAATATTTAACTTTTTATATATATATATATATATATATATATATATATTTCGTTTGAATCTATTTAAAATACAATTTACTTTTGGTTTGGTTTTTTATTTGATTTTGGATTTTTGTTTCAAACTCATTAAATTGGATGTTTACTTTTTTTTTTTTTTTTTGATAAAAAATTGGATGCTTACTTGTTTACTTGTTCAATACAAAAATATATATCTTTCTCACGTATATGCATTTTATATTTTATATTCGGTTAACCAAAGAAGATTTTAAACCAATTTTGATTTAGTTTTTATGATTTTTTAAATAATAAAATCTGATAAAGTTTTAGATAATTTTGATTCAGTTTTGATTTTATTTTTCTTATTCGGTTCGGTCAATTTTTTTTGTTTCCATTTCTTTGTCTACTCCTACTCGGTAAGTTGAAGATTATCAAGAACCTTTTCATGGAATTATTGAAAAAAGTTTAGATTTTAAGTTGTTATATAATTGTAAATATATATATATATATACACTATTATTTTCAGTGTAAATTACTTCAAATTACTTATACTAAATAGCCAACAATCAACTATATTATAAATTCAAATATAAAGCATCAAAATTAATAATCACATTCAAAAGTCAATTTTTTTTTAAATAAAAAAAATTACATAATATAAATTACATCCTATATTGTTTATTAATGAATTCAAAAAAAAAAAAATGAAATCTAAAATATCATTTTTGTGGTACCATATTAAATATGTGTGAATATTTGTTTCAAAAATTTGATATTTCACAGAATTCTCTTATATTTTGTAAGTTATTAATTATTATTTTAACAAAAATTATTTCTATATATATTTTGTTAAAAACGATGTAATATGGTAGTCTACAGAAAGAAAGAGTAATATTCTGACTATAATGTAATGTAGTCACTTATAATATTTCGTGGTCAAAGTTAAATTACATAAAATCAAATATTAATATTAATGTTTGAGAGAATAATTTAATCTGTTCATGTTCATATATATATATAACGTAGTGTTATGATTAGAAAGATGAAATTTAAGTATGCATGGATTTTAAGCTCTAATGACGGTGATATGTTATGCAGGTGATTGAGGTTTTAAGTTAGTGAAATTAAGAGATGATGATGTGTCATGATTTAAACACACCTAAAATGAGATGACATCTTGTATGAAGAAAAGATGTTTAACTTTTTATATATAGATGTATATGATATAGCTTACATAATGTAAAGTTAAAGACTGAAATTTATAAAGTTCATCTTTTTATCAAGCTTTAAAGTTTTCTTCTTCTTGTAGTATAAAAGTTATGGAAGACTCTCAATCAATTTCAATCTCTTCTTTGAGTATTTCATAATGTGTTACTCCGAAACTGTGCTCAACAAACTATCTCTCATGGAAAACTTAGTTTGAGTCTATCCTGTCTAGTCAATCTCTTCTTGGTATTGTTACAGTCAATAATGGAGATGTGGTGTTAGAGAAGTTGAATCTGAGTTTAGAAAATGTGAAAATAAAAATAATTTGTGAAAATATAATAAAAATTATTTATTTATAATTTTATTATAAATTATATTTCAATAGTGAAGTTTTAAGAACAACATTTTTTAAAAATTAAAATTTTTGTTTTATAATAATATTAACATATAATATTGTTTTAAATTTAATTAATAACATTAAAAATGTTTAAATAGTAAAACGTTTTTCTTATACGTTTTTATTATAAAAGAATTTTAAATTGAAGTTTTTAACAAACGATTTTTTTATAAAATCTAAATTGTATTTTATATAGTATAAAAAATCCTACAACTAAATCTAACCATTCAGTAATTTAAGCGCACTATAATCTAACAATCCTTTAACACAGTCGTATTCTATCTATTTACAGTCCTAAATCTAGCAATCCATTAATCAGAAATCACTAAAATTCCTAAATCTATCATATCCTAAAACCTAAATCAATCAATTTAAATATGTACCTCTGATTAATTGTTTGGGTTATATAGGTCATATATATGGATCCATGAATTTTATTTTGTTGAAGGTTTTTTGTTAAAATTTGAGAGGATTTGAGGGTTTTTTTTCCTTGGATATGAAGAAGAAAAGTTGAGTTTCTATAAATCAACAAAAAATTTCATCGGTAATCCGTCAGTTTTTCTTAAAAATTTAATGGGAGACGATTCCAAATTTTTTTTAGAAAAGTTCTCCCGCATTTATTGTTGATTATGCCTTTACTTTGACGCCAAAGACCGTCAAATTAACGACGAAGTCCAAATTAACAATGAAATGGCGACGGTTATGCATGCATTTTAATTGGAGTTTTTATCGATGGATTGACAGTGGAATTTAAATAAAGACCATCGATAAATTTTTTGGTCAAGCTCGTGCTTTGTTGTACGTAAAAGAAGCCGGAGCTTAGGACATCAAGATGAAAAAAATTTGTTAGTTAATAGTTATATATGTTAGGGCACCGAGGTAGAAAAGTTTTGTTAGTTATTTATAATTATATTTTAATAGATATATTCTTCAATATTCAATATATCAACCTCAAAGATACTCTCACCTTTGGAAAGTATTCAGATGTTGTTGGTAATGATTATTTTCTTAAACTTAAAGCTCTTCAAGAAATTTTACCAAAAGAAGTTAAAAAGCTTATTGAAATGCTAGACTTATTAAAAGCAACTGAGGATTGCTATCCAAAATCATGGATTGTTTATCGTATATTGTTGACTATTCTATCCAGTAGCAGATCCAGAAAATATTTTTACCGAAATCATAATTTAAATTATTTAAAATAATAAAAATAGGTGAACAGTACAAAAATTTATTATATTATAGTATTAGTTTGTATATTATTTGAAAAATAGCAAAATTATATTGAAAGGTAAGTATATAAAATTTTGAACAGAAAAATGAACAAGAAAGTTAAGAAACTAAAATCAATCTTAATAATACTTTTTTCGGTCACCAAATACATAAACTAGAGAACAACAATAACTAAAAATTTACATCATGCGCTTTCGGCATCCAAGAAGGAAGCGAGGAACCCGCCCAAGTAAAGAGTTTTTTTCTTTATCTTGCCGACCGTGCAAGAAAATCTGCATGCTGATTATGAATTCTCAAACAGTAGATAACCCTCACAGAAGGAAATTATCGTTGAAATAATTCCACGTCATATAATTCATAATCGAAAGCCGGCCAATCTAATGGATGTGTAATCATTGAAACCAACTCTTGAGAATCTGTAAAAGATGTCACACTTTCTTCCCATGAGAAATAAAATTTTCATTGCCCATAGCAGACTGAGTAACTCCAGGTGTAACGCTGATATTCCGCAATGCATCCCGCGCGAACCCATTATGGAAATGTTTCATGTTTGATCTCTAAGAATCCATCCAACCCAACTGATTTTTTCGTCACGTTTTCATGCTCCATCGACGAAACAGCCTTCCGAGGAGGAAGGCCTAAGTGAGGACCTTGCGCGTGTTTTGGTTTCCTGGATTGGCAGCTATTGTGCGTATACATCCAATATGAAGCCTCCTTGGCCGCCATCTCCAGAATGTCTGGTGGCTCTCATATCTTATCGTTGAAAACTCGGTCATTCCTTGTTTTCCATATATACCATAGAATCCATAGAAACTCTGTTGTTGTAACTAAATCTCCTGATAGAGATTGACCATGTACGTATAGGTACTCGACATTCTCAAGTAGACTAGATGACGGAAATACCCCTGGATTGGATGGAAACGAAGAGAGAGCCCAGGCTTGAAGAGTCGGGGGACATGTAAACATAGTATGGTTACATGTCTCTACATCATCCCCACATCGGGTGTATGTCCAATCAATACGTAAAATTCGGGATGCTAAAATGTCGTTAACCGCAATTGCACCAGAAAGAATCTGCCATAAAAAGTGCTTTAACTTCGGAGGAGCACTCAGTTTCCAGACCTTAACCTTAAGTGAATTGGTTGATGGTAATTGCGTTAAGAAGCTCATGTCCGCGTCACGATCATTCCCGAGACTTTCGTATCCCGATTTAACTGTGTATACTCTGGTTTTTTTGAAATGCCAGCAAAAGCCATATTTCCTCAGTTTTGGGGTATAATACTCAAAATCTGCTGAATGACCGAAGAAGGAAACAATTGGCGCATGAGGGGTAATCGCCATGAAGTCTCGTCCTCTGGCAGTAGTTCCACAACTCGCAAGTTCGGGTATTATATAGGTTGATCACTTACCCGGATGTGGTTGAACTCCTGGAATCTAGTTATTCTCCCAGACCTTCGTATCATGCCCATTGACAATCATTCATCGCAGACCGTTGCTGAAAACAGTTCGTACTCCCTATATGCTCTGCCAACCATAGGAAGGTCGATATGGTTTTGGAGTGTTAAAAGGTAAGTGATGCTGGAAATATTTGCTCTTAAAAATCCTAGCAAAAAGGGAGGAATGCTTTGAATAAAGCCACCATAATTGTTTAGCAAATACAGATTGGCTAAACATTTCTAGAGATTTAAAACCCATCCCCCCCCCCTAAGTTTTTGGGAAGGCACAGCTTTGACCATGCTACCCAATGGATTCCACCACCCCCAATTCTCGTGGTCCACCAAAATCTGGGAATGGCAATGGCACAGGTAAGTTTTTGTAAAAGTCCCTTTGGCAAGCGAAAGCAGGACATGACATAAATTGGTAATGCATGTGCGACCGACTTAATCTTTTCCACCTTTTGATAGAAATTTTGCAGACCATCCGTTGATTTTACTTTGTAGTCTATCCCTTACATAAGAAAAAACCTGACTTTTGGAACCCTGTAGTTGTTCAGGAATACCTAAGTAGTTTCCCGCTCCCCCATCAGTGTGAATCCCTAAGCATTCCTTTAGAAGGCAATGATCTTGGAGTAGGACTTTCTTGCCAAAAATGACAGTGGACTTCGCAAAGTTAATACACTGGCCAGAGGCATTGCCATATTGCTGAAGAATATTCGTTATCGCATCACACTCCAAGAGATGTGCTTTGCAGAAAAAGAGGCTATCATCCGTGAAGAGGATATGGGACAGAGTCGGGCATGCCCTAGCCATCTAAATTCCGCTTATAGATCCTAGCTGCTCTACCACATAAAGATTGGCAATCAGTACCTTGGTGCATAATATAAAGAGATATGGTGAGAGAGGGTCTCCTTGCCGTAACCCACATGAAGGGATAACATGTCCCTTAGGAATGCCATTCAAAAAGAATCGATAGGAGACCGTAGAAACACACTGCATAACCCAGTTAATCCATTTAGCCGCAAATCCCATTTTTTTCATCAACCTGCTTAAAAACCGCCACTCCACACGGTTATAAGCCTTACTCATATCCATTTTAATCGCCATAAAATTATTCATGCAATTCTCCTTGGTTCGTAAAGCATGAAAAGCTTCCTGAGCTAGGAGAATATTGTATGAAATAAGACGCCCTCCCACAAAGGCCGATTGTGTCTCAGAGATAATATCTAGTAAAAATTTCTTTAAGCGTTGGGTTAATACCTTTGACACACCTTGTAAACCACGTTACATAAACTAATCGGACTGAAGTCTTTCATTTCCTTAAGCATGTCCAACTTAGTAATGAGGCAGATATTGGTTTCATTCAACCGAACGTCCAAGCTTCCCGTCGACATGAACTCCCGCACCATGGGGACTACATCATCTCCAACTAAATGCCAGTAGTGTTGGTAAAACAAAGTCGTCATCCCATCTGGTCCCGAAGCCTTCTCTGGAGCCATAGTAAAGAGAGCCTCCCTGACCTTCTCAATGACAACTAGCCTTAATAGCCTTGAACTCATGTCACTTGTTATGACCAAAGATACAGGTTGCAGAACCGCATCTAAATCGCCACTTCCCATACTTGCAAATAATTCATTAAAATAGGATACAATTACCATTTCAATTTCATCATCCTCTTATGTCCAAACCTCATCCTTCTTAAGTATCCCATATATCTTATTCCTTGCACGCCTTTGTTTAGTAGTGGCATGGAAAAACTTCATATTTTTTCCCTTCCTGTAACCATGTAACTTGACTCTTCTGTTTCTAAAACATTTCTTCATCTAAGATTGCGGAACGGAGCCGTTTTGTCAGCACAGATTTGAATGTTTTAGGAGTGAGCGAAATCGATTTGTTCCTTTAAGGTATTTACGTCCCTATAAGAATTAATTCGCTCCTCCTTACACCAACGCAAGATACGACCTCGACAATTCTTGATTTTCTCCCTTATGGAAGTAGGGGAACTCGGTCGGCCTAGGCATCAACCTTCGCGAAAAATGCCTTCAAAATTCTCCTTTGACGGCCAGCGCTTATCAAAACTAAACAGGGACGTCCCTCTTGGCCGATGATCCTCTAAAGATATTAATAAGGGATGATGATTGGAGCTTAAAAACCGTAAGTACTCAACATGCGAGTGAAAATATAAATTGTGCCAGTCTTCATTGCCCATAGCACGACCTAGACGACATCGAATCATATTTATACCCCTTCTACCAACCCAAGAGAGGTAGTTACCAGTGAACGGAAAATAGATCATTCTGCAGCATTCCCGCATCAGACGAAAATCCAAAAAAGACGCTTCTGGTCGAGTTCATCCTCCTTGTTTTTCACTATGGTAAACAATTTCATTAAAATCACCGATCATTGCCCAATCCGTAAACCTCGAGGTACTAATACGTTTCAAACGTTCCCAAACAAATTCTCGTTTCGAAAATATAAGATCACCGTAAACAAAAGAGATAAAAGTTAATTTCCCATGAATGGTAACAATAACATCGGTTACATTTTTATAATTTGAAATAACTTGAACATCAAAAGAAGCTAAAGCAAAAATAGCTAAACCACCACTAAGACCAGAAAGGTCAACAATGTGAAAAAAAATCATAACCTAAATACGCTTGTAAATCTTGAAGAAAAGGAAGTTGTTGTTTTGTTTCCATTAAAAAGAGCATCCTTGGGAAGACCGTCGCTGGAACTCCCTCAGACGCCTAACTGCCAAGAAGCTCCCAACTCCTTGGCAGTTCCAACTTAATATCATTATTCCTCCACCGGTGGTTTTCCTTCAACTACTTGGCCTTCAAAATTTCCAGATTCTTTCTCCATAATGGGACCATCTCTGGAATGAATAGTAATGTTACAATACTTGAAACCCGCTCGTCAAGAAGATGTGAGGAACTTTTTGCCACCTTTGACACCCGGTAAGAGATATGGACTATTTTCCTCGGTTTAAGCATTCGAGAAATCCATTCTTTTCCAAATTTTTATCACTCTTTATCACCTTAGACTTCATTAATCTCTTTAAGGGAGAAATGATATCTTCCAAACAAGCTTCATCTTTGGACTTAGATTCTGTTAAACAGGCTGAAAATTGTTTGTCCTGTGGATTAGCATTTGGCCCACTAACGTGCTCCTTATCCACTAAAATATTTGGTGGATTATTAATACCCCCTTGCTTTGAACCTCTCGAATGGGCTTGTGTAAAAGTTGATAACACCCAATATTTTTTGGACAGAGATGGGCTTTGAATTACACCTTGATTAAATTTAGGCCCACTTAGTAAACCCTTCCCTTCTTTGTCTCTGTGGATTTGATCCCTCATATACTAATGTGTTTGTTGTGCACTTGTAGTGAATATAGTTGGGTTAAAACCTGAGTGTATCAATGATTGATACCCAATCTTTGATCTATAATCTCAATCATAGATATTAGAAAATTATTTGAAAAAAGAAGAGAAAAAGAAAGAAAAATCTTCAAGGGAATCCACGAGAGAATCGAATCACATAACCAAATCGAAAACACATTGATCTGCCTCATATCCGGTTGTTTTAAAACCATCGTACTCCCGGAAAATTCCTAACGGCGGCCCTCAGGTGCAGCGCCAGTGAGAGAGCGTTTATAATTTTTTCTTTTTTGTCTGAATACCGTGCACAAATCTTAATAATACAATTAAAAAAATAAATATTTGTAAAGAAATAATTTTGGCAAAAAAGAAGACATATACTAAATATTATTTATAGAAATGTGTAAAGATGGGGAAAATGTAATTATGATGGGGAGAATGTAATTATGAACAGATTAAATGGAAGATGGTTTGCATGCATTATTATTATACTAATTAAAAGGAACAAATGAAGGCATGTGAGGCACTCCACCTCAGCTTTTTTTAGACCCTCTTCTACATTGCCTCATCAGCTTGGTAAAATTACGCTTATTAAAAGTGAGAAAAAAACATAAATCGATGGAAAAAGCAACTATTCCTCTTCTCCGATCAAAACTGAAAAACGATTTCGGAATGTGAAAGGCATGATTTTCAGCTAGAGATTCTTGCAATAATGCAATGTACGAGCATATTTTTAAGCATATGTATGTTGTTTTATCATTTTCTCACATCAAAAGTCGCAAATCGATCAAATCGATTATCCGATACAGTGGTGTTGATTTTAGGAATAGAAATGAGATCGATTTGCGAAACTTTACCGATGGTGGGCTCTTTGTCATCTGCGTCTACGACGTTGATGAGATCTATTCCGCCATTTCTTAGAAAAACTTACGATATGGTTGACGATCCTTTGACTAATGAGATCGTATCTTCGAGTAGTGATAACAACAGTTTCGTCTTTTGGAACGTGCCTGAGTTCTTTGTAGATAGACGAGGATGTAACAAGAAAGATTATCAATCATAAATCACTTAGGCATCCAAACATCATCTGATTCAAAGAGGTTCGTTCAATTTGATTTGTGCTTAATCTTTAATACTTTAACAGAGACTAATGGACTTAGAAACATAGTGAAATTTCAAATGATTTTGCAGGTGGTTCTGACTCCAACTCATCTTGCTATTGTAATGGAGTATGTTCTGGAGGAGAGCTCTTTGAACAAATATATTATGCTGGTTAGTAGATTCATTCGAGTTGAGGTCTGTTATATCTTCTTCTTAAACTTCTAAGTTGTGATCTTGTTCGATTTCTCTATATTTTTCTGTTTAATTTCCAGGCTATATACTTCTTTAAGCAGATGAGTTGGGGCATGGATTACTACGGTCTTTCATTGGTAATATCTACATATCTTATTATGGTGAAAGGAGAGATCTTTGCTTTCACTTTACATAATTTTTAATTTTCTTCTACATAAAATATTTTATAGAGATCTGAAGGTAGAGAACACATTGCCTTATGGTAGTCCTGCGCCACTACTTAAAATCTGTAATTTTGGTTACTCCAGGGTCATTTCTTTAGTGTCTTCTTTCTTGTGTACTTCAAAACTATCTTCTCATCTTTCATAACTTGGATAGGATCGAATAAGTCATATGTCTCTATCTACTTGTGTAGTCATCTTTGCTTCACTCTAGACCTAAATCAAATGTTCGAACTCCAGCTTACATTGCACCTCAAGTACTTTCTCAAAGGGAATATGATGGAAAAGTAAACGTTACTCATGTCTTTAATGGTCTTTGATCCTTCATTTTAATTTGTTAATAGAACTATTTGGTGATTGTGTTGTGTAGCATGCGGATGTTTGGTTTTGTGGTGACTCTTTATTTGATATTGGTCGGAGTTTATCCTTTAGAAGACCCAGTTGATCCAAGAAACTAAAACAATCCAAGTATTGCTTCTTTTTTCTCATCATTGTTGAGCCGCCAAGAATCTTCTCTTGAGTGGTATTAATGGTTTTGTGGAAATGTTACGCAGCGTATAATGGTTGTCTCAGAACAAGATTTATGATTATGTTCACATATCACAGAATTGTAAATATCTTCTCTCTCGCATATCTTTTACTGATTCAACTAAGGTATTCTCTCATTTCCTGAGTTAAAACGGTATTGATTTATTCACTTTCTATGTATTAATATTTTAATGAGTTGTGTATAAACTTATGTAGAGAATCATGCGTAAAGAGATCAAAAAGCATCCATGGTATATGAAGAACTTACCAAAAGAGCTTACTGAGTCCGGACAAGCAGCCTACTACAAGAGAGACAACCCGAGCTTCTATCTTCAAAGTCTTGAGGACATAATCAAAATCGTTGGAGAGGCAAGGAGTCCATGTCTGTCTTCTGGCTTCGACAGGAAGCTTAATACTTATGTGAGCATAAATCCAATATTCATTTTTTGATTTGGGGAAGAAAAGTCATTTTCTCTGTTATTTTGGTTAATTTTTTTGGTCGCTTATCTATATGTTAGGAAGTTTAAGGATTATTAAGAATTACCACTCACTAAGAAGAGGCTCTAAGAAGTCAAATCCTACGAGTGTTTAGAGTGATGCTTTCACTGATGTTCTTAAAAAGTTGTTGATTAGTAAAGTTGTGGTCTGTAACAAGTTCACCTAGGTTTCAGAAGTTGAAGCTCTTGTGTTATCATTTTTGGTTGCAGCATGCATGTTACAAAATTTAGGTGACATGATGGTTTTTGGATGATATCATGCTGCTATTTCGCCGAGTTTTGGTTGACGGGATTACTGCTTACACTTGAAGAACCTTTTGGTCGTGCAGCAAAAAAAATAGGCTGATGAACACAAGATTAAAGTTGGAATCAATTAATTTGCTAATCTGATGTTGATTTGTTCTTGATCTTGGTTCGATAAAAAATGGTGTCTTGTGAAAGGTAAATTTTCTCTTTTAGAACTTGATGACAATGATAAGAATAGTCATATGAGAAAATTGACTCTTCGAGACACTAATAAAGTTAGGTCTTCAAAACACATCTTCTTACTTTTCTTGGGACATTGTGATTATGTTTTCTGCATTTCTTAAGTTTACATAAGCTAGCTAAGAATGTTAATTTCGTGAGATTAACAATATAATAATATTATTATTTTTTTCCAAAACAATATAAAAATATTATAAGAAGTTTTTTTATAAAAAATACAAAAAATAAATGTTTGTTGCATAAAATTATAAACTAAATAAGTTTGAAATATAATTTAATTTTTTATAAATGTATAAGAATTAATAATACAAATTTGATGAATCGGGATAACCCCTAGTTGATAGTTAAAAGTTTTATATATATCAAGGAGGGGGTTTGAACTCACGAAAATAGAGTGCACAAAAATATCTTACCAACGGTGCTATCTCATTTATTCAAACACTCATTACAAACGTATATTATTTAATTTATTAAAAGAGTAAGAAGTCATATTGTAACTTGATATACAAAATAACATAAAGTGATAATAGTAAGTTAAGGAAAGACCAAAAAAAAGAGTAAAAAACCAATTTATATTAATCAACATATAATTTATCAATACTAGCATTCAAATCTTGAGAATAAAAAAAATAGAGAGGTAATTAAATCGGCTAATAACCTTTTTCTATTGCTTCCGGTTGCTGAATTCGAACCAGACTTGGGACATAATTGAAGGAACGTGTCCAATAATTTGTTCCATGTGGAATCCTTTCTTCATAAACATGTTTACGTACATGTATACTATTGTTCTCATTTCCAACAATGTAAATTATGTTCCACACTCTTTCTCTCTGATTCGTGTCCATAGAAAATTAGACGACCATTTCCTTCTCTACCAAAAAATAGTTCAAACACATCGTTACAGGTATATGAAACTGACCTAAATCCGCTACAAAGAAGTATTGGATATTTGTATCTTTGACCTCATCAGTCACCCATATCTTTATAGATACTAACACCATAATTAGCGCAGGTTTTAAAGTGGGTCCCACAAGAAAAATTAAAACCCACACCTCTTGTCTCTTCCCCTGGATCTGTTTCTAACAAAAATCGTGGGCCCCACCAACACGTGGCGGCCCACGATTGGTTAAGTGTAATATATATTTTTTTTTTAATGGAAAAAAAAAATTTTAAACCCACTTTTGGTTTCTAACCAATGCACATGCTCTAAACCCACAGGAACCAACACCAATCTCACAAGTAACACAAACAGTTTATCTTGTCTGTCATCAGCCAAGAGTCTCACAATACGAGAGCCACGATTAGTGTGAAAAGGAAGAGAAATACGTTGAAATCTCTCTGTTTTAAAATCAAACTCGAGCATGAATAGAATATTTAGGGGGTCTTCATTATCACCAGCAATCCAGTAAGTATTTCCCTTAAAACACACATCACAACCCCAAGGATCATTATATATAAACCAGTTTTGATTAAAGTCATCAAGAATCCTCCATGAGTCAGTGTTAAAATCATAGATTTCAAACTTAAGATTACAGAGCTGCAAAACGTGTCTGTTAATATAGCTATACCTAAGGATTTTGTAAATGTTGTTTTCGTAACCTAGAGCATAACGATTATTCTCTTTCTTTCGTTTACTAGGTTTGATCCATCTGGTTTGACCGGTACAAGGGTTCCACACAATGAGTCTATCATCTCTGGTGATGCACAATAATAATCCGTCGCAGTGAAATATGTCTAATATGTCGAGAGGTTTAGAGTCTTTTAGACTTTTGAGTTTACCTGTTAGCTCAATGGATGCATCATTCAGATTGAAGCTAACTGAATGAACCCTGTAATCATTCTGCAAGAGTACCAACTGCGTTTTTGCTGCGTTTCTCAAGTTCTTGTTGATGAAACTCTGGTTTTGGAATAAAGAGTACCATCGTTTGCAAGTGGTTCGCAATTTCATTAGAGAGGTGGCAGAAACCCTAGAGAGTATTTCTGATTCTAGTTCCTCTGGAAGATCGGAAAACATCATATTGATATTGTTTCTCTTGTGATCTCCTGAGGAAGAAAGCGGCAGCTCTGTAGGATTTACTCGCGTATTAGGCTTTAATTCCGAATACAAAAAATTTTGATTTGGTTAAATTGAGATTATTTTAAGATTTGATTATGTTAATATTATAAATTCTAACAATATTTAATTATATATTAACAAATCTCAACAGTTACTCATCTTTTAAATAGATACCAAAGATTTTATATCTAATTTTAAAAATATAAATATTATATTTCTAGTTATTTTGTTCAACTCTAATTAAAAAGATTTTTTTCAAGTAAAAACTTGAATTATTTTGATTAATAAATTTTTACCTGGTCGTTTAATATTTTCTTATATGTATTTAAAAAATACTTTTTTATTCAGACCACAAATAAATTTAAATTTTCTGCATTTAAACAATTTTACAAAATTGGTAACGACCAGGTAAAAATTTAACAGTGGTTTTGGTCACTGTCATTGATTCTCGTTCGAGTGAAAATGGATATGATGAATCTTAGGAGATTACCTTTCTATTTCTTGGTTGAGATTCTCCACATCGCTGATCTGATCTCTGTTTTTTTATTCGGATTTTGTTTATTATTTGACAAGCTTAATCTCTAGAATTTCATTCCGGGGAGTTTGCGATTTTTGTTTTTGTTTGGTTCACGGGATTTTAGCTATTGTCACCGCGTTTTCACTTAGTTTTCCTATCTATTTAATGGTGCTTTGGGCGTTGTGGCTTATCACACATTTTTCTCTGAAATTTCTTTTTTTACTCACAGTGGTTAAGTCGTTTATCAGATTAGCAATGGGTTCTCGCTCATCACAGTCGGTTCTGGTACATTATAATGCGGCTGACATATTCAATCTCCCACTGGTGATACCAGAATTTGATTAGTCCACGATTTTGAACCATTTTCAATTAACACTAATTGGACGGGTCCTAAACTCCGATGTTTAATTTGGTAGAGTCCGTTCTCTGATTAGCTTCCTCCTGTCTCTTTGGAATTGTGGCTGACATGTTCATGGGATGGATGCCGGCAATGGACGGTTTCATTTCAGATTCGAAACAGAAGAGGATTTGAAGAAAGTACGCGATCTTAGGCCCACTATGATCGATGGATCATTGCCTTGGAGAGGTGGGTCCCTACCGTTCCCCAGGATTTCCCTTCAACAATTCAGTTTTGGATTATGGTAAGAGATCTCCATGATCATTACTGAATAGAGCAAACTCTAAGATCTATGGGTGATGATTTAGGTGAGACTGAAACGGTGGATGTGGACAATTCCATAGTCAAAGTTTCCCTCGAAGTTACTGCTCCCTTGGTCTATGTCCGAGAACTGACTTTCGCCTCCGGTGATTCGCTTGTGGTTAGATTGCGTTATGAGAATATAAAGGGATGTTGCACTTTGTATTTTCGACTCACTCACAAGTCTACTTTATGTCCTAAGGCGATTAAGTGTTGTAGAGATTCTCAAGGTCATTTGTGAGATGATGACAATCACGGTCATCACCGTGACTCACGTCCCTGAGAAGAAAAAATTTCTTCCTCCACGGTTTTCTCTGATGTGGCTCCAAGACATAACTGTGACGTTCAGCCGGCTCACTTGAGTGTTAGGGTTTCTTTGATGGTTCGACAGACGCATCACCGGTTATTCATCGATAACGAGTTCCTTATGGTTTTGCCTCTGTTCATCGATCATCAGAGGGTGTTTTACTTTCAGCAAGCAAAAACGCTGGAATAAGCAACACCTCTTTCTTGCTTACTAGGCTTGGCGATGGGCTTAAAGGTAAAATCATGATTTTTCAAAAGTTGGTGACGTTGATGCCCATTTGGCCCAAACCATTAAAGAATGGGTTTTTCAAGTTTTTGGCCTAGTAATGGCTCACTAGTTGTCCATGGGCTTTAAAATTTTGTGGTGATAGCCCTTTAGTGGTCTGTAGTCCAACTGATGTTGACTCCAAACATCTTCAAGGAAATTTGATGGACCAAATTGTTTGTCAGCCTAATTCTGGCAGGCCAGAATGATACAGGGGGTGACAGATATTTTGTTGAGTATCAAAATGAGGATATTAGCTCACATTTGAAAGGAATCATGGAGGTCCTCTTTGCAAATGATGGTCTCCAAATTGGAGGAGAATTCTGAGAATTTTTTAAGCCAGGTGCTTGAAGAAAAACCACTGCGGAAGGATAGATGATTCTTAGTTGGAACTGACAAGGAGCTGGAAGCTTCATGGCAGTTAGGCTTCTTAGAGAATTCTGGCGTACGGTCTTCCCATGGATGCTCTTTATTATGGAAACAAACAAAATCGGCTGTTTCTTCAAGATTTGCGAGCTCATCTAGGTTATGATTTTCTTTTCACTGTTGACCCTTCAGGTCTTACTGGTGGTTTGGCTTTATATTCCTTATCTTCTTTTGATGTTTGTGTTCTTTCTAGTTCAAAAAATTTAATCGATGTAATGATTACAATTGGTGGGAATAAAACTTTTATCTCTTATTTTACGGTAATCATGTTGTTTCTAAGCGTGAATTAGTTTGGGAAATATTAAAATAAATTGGTTCTTCATGAGTAGCGCCCTGGGAGATGGTAGGCGATTTTAAGGAAATTGTCGATAATACCAAATAATGAGGAGGTCGTATTCGTCATGATGCCTCCTTTCTTGATTTTTGGTTAAAGCAGGATTGTTGTGGTATGATAGATTTCCCTTTTACTGGTAATTGCCTTTCATGGGTAGGGAGACACGGTAGGACTACGATTCGTTGTCGACTTGATCGACCTCTTATGATCTACTTGGACAGTCGCAGACCCAGAAGATCGTGCCTCTTAAGCGATGGCCAGCTAAGGAGAATTTTGAATGTATAGTTCGGTATGGATGGAAACAAGGATCTTTGAACTCATCTATCTCTATTAGGACTGGATTAAGAATTTTCGCGGCTGGATCTCGCGCTGGCGAAGAGCAGGACATATTAATTCGTTCTGGGATGCAGATACTCTTAAAGCGAAAATTGATGCGGCTCACTCATATGATGGCCACTGAACGAAAGAAATAGCAGCGCTTACTGATTGCCTTCGATCTGCTATTTTGGATGAGGAGATGTTCTGGAAACAAAAAAGTTGCATCACCTAGTTGCAGGAAGGGAATAGGAATAGAAATTTTTTTCATGCCTCTACAATACAACGTCGTGCTCGGAATCGAATTTCGGGATTACTAAAGGCGAGTGTGTCTTATTTTAAGGAAATGTTTACCAATTCTGCACAGATTCCCATGGATTCAGTGCTTCGGGATTTAAGACCAGTAATTACCACTGGCATTAACGGTTGAATTAATGGTTGGTCTCAACGGTCGAATTAATGGTTGGTCCGCAAAGTTTCTTTCGAAGGGGGAAAGGAAATTATGATTAAGTAAGTCGCTGAAGCACTTCCGACTTACATCATGTCATGTTTTCGATTGCCTAAAGGCCTTCTCCATAAGCTCACCAGTGTAATTGCTCGGTATTGGTGGACTAGCAAGGCCGAGGGTGGTGGAATTCATTGGGTTGCTTGGTCCAAGATGTGTTTACCAAAAAATTTGGGCGGATTGAGATTTTGTTCCCTTGATTTGTTTAACCAGGCTTTACTAGCAAAACAATTATGGAGATTGTATTCTAAGCCTGACTCGCTTTTCGCAAAAATTCTTAAATGACGATATTTCTTTCAAAGTTTACCATTCTTGGCTTCCAAACTGTCGCGTCCGTCATATGGATGGAAAAGTATGTAGGGTTTTTGATCGTTTCTACAACAAGGTTTGCGTCAAACTATTGGGAGGGGCTCCAGACTAAATTTTGGGTGGATAATTGGATAATAGGGAAGACACCACACCATGGGTATAGTGATTTATTTATCACTATTTTAGATTTAAGAGTGAGATTCGTCTTAAAAGCTGATGGGACCACTTGGAATAATCAATTACTCATGAAATTATTTCCTCAAGAGGTTGTTCCTCAAATCTTGAGTATACGACCATCGCGTCAAGGAGAGGATGGTTATTGTTGGCATTTTACTACATCATTCTCGTACACGGTTAAATTGGGTTATGATCGGCTAGCTTCTGTCTTGAGTGATGATATGACATATGTCTCTCAATTTCCAACGATTAATATACTAAATGAAAAGGTCTAGACTCGGCAGGCACCTCCGAAGATCAAGCATTTTTGTGGTAGGTTCTTTCTGGAGCTTTGGCGGTGAATGTACATATAGCAAAGTGGAATTTGCGGGTTGATCGTGTTTGCACTCGCTGTGGAGATGATGAGGAAATAATTAATCACGCAATGTTCACTTGTCCACCGGCCTACCAAACGTGGATCCTATCATCAATTATGACAAGCACATATGTCTTTCCTAACATATAATTTGTTGGAGAATGTTCAATATGTTTACTCTCAATCTAATTTGGATAATAGTAATTTTTCTATCAAAGATGTCTTCTTATGGATTTTTTGGTATAACTATAAGACATGGAATTATAAATTGTTTAATTAGGAAATATGGGATCCACCATATATATTAAATATGGTTTTTAAGGAAGCCTCAAATTGGAGTTATGCTCATAGTAATGTTGTCTTCCCATAGACATATGCGTTGGAAGGGGTGGTATCAAGACCTTCACATAATTTCCCTAAAGGTGAAAATAGATGCTTTGTGGATGGTTCATGGGTTTAGGACGGTCTAATTTGTGAACTATGGTGGATTTTGCATGTCCCATCAGATAATACTATTGTAATGGGATCCAGAGTTATTTTTCGGGAAATTTATCCACTTCTTGTGGAACTTCTTAGTTTGCTCTGGGCCATGCAAAGCTTACTCAAGATGAATTATCATTATGGTACTTTCTAAACGGATTCCAAAGAGCTTATTACTATGCTCTCAGCCCCTTCAGATTGGCCGACCTTCGCTTCAGAGCTAAGTGACGTGGAAAATTTTAGACGACGATATCTGGAGGTCAACATCATACATTTCCCGCATAAGACAAATAGACATGCACACCTTCTTGCCCGACAATCAAAGAAAAGAAATTGGTGTTTCACTTATGTTGGCTCTGACTACTTTTTTGAATAACTCGAGAAGCTTCTTTTGTTTTTTAGTTTTCCAGTTATTTAGTTTTTTGTAGTTGGAGAAAAAAAAAATGAAAGTTATCTTAAACACATATATAGGAGGTGAAAAACAATTTTTTTTCCAATTTCTATGTGGGATATTATATTTTTATAAGAAATTGAAAAGTTTAAATTTTATTAAGATTTGATCATGTTAAGATTTTTTTGTATATATTTTAACATAATAATTTGTAATTTATGATAGAAGTTATAAATATATTATTTGTGCAAATGGATGGTATGTTAAAGGAATAAAATTAGAGGAAAACATGTATTCCATGATATTCTTCTATAATTTAACAATTTGTCAAAAATTTGAGGAAAAATGTTTTTCTCTAGCTATAGAGGAATCAAGTGGAAAAATCACAATTCCACCAAAAATTATTCCTCTACAAATTTGTAGAGGAATGTAACTACCAATTTTCCTCTAACATTTATTCCACCACCTTTTTTCAATTTTATTCTACTAAATGTTTTTGGTTGCAACCATTTGCACCCAATATTGATGTAGATTGAATTTTTACTTAAATCATTAAAGTAATATAATATTTATTATATTCGGTTTATGAATTTGATTCTATTAAAAATTAAATTTAACTTAATAATATTTTTTCTTAGATCATGATTAAATCGGGATTTTTGTACTAAAAATGATGTGAGATTAAAATTGATTTTAATATATATATATATATATATATATATATATATATATAT
>OVBE01004315.1:0-24321 GCA_900406425.1 Iberis pinnata | reverse complement strand
CGGGTTACGTATGCAAATAATTGTAAAATATAGGTCAAGTTAGTACTTTTGCCAAAATTCTAAGATCGCCAATCCATCTTAGTCTAGTGGTAATGATACTAGAGTGGATTTGGCATCTAAATTGTTGTCTAGGGTTTAATTTCCATAGAAAAAAAAAATATGTAATATTTCTAGTGTTGACAAAAAAAAGTGAGAAAATTCTAAAACCTCTAAAATGTTAAGAAAATTATTAGAAAAAAAAACTGATTCTAAAATCGGAAAAATATGTAGCCTTCAAAATTTCAATCATGTTGTATTGTAAACGGTTAAAATTAAAATTGGTTAGTAGAACAACACATAAAATATGTGTTTGTTTTAAATTAATAAAAATATATATTTACAAGAAAGATAATAGGCGGCTTAGTGGGAGAGATATTAGGAGCGATCACCTCGGATCTCTTCCATGAACCGATATTTTAAGGTCCAGTTTTATAAAAATAATATATTTTTTAAAATAATAGTGATTTAAATGTTACACTAATAGATAACTATTTGTATTTTATTTATATTTTAAAAAAATTACAACAAAAATCTAATACATCAATATTTAATTAATTTATTTAGTAGTGTTTTTTTGATAAATTAAGTCTATGTAGGACGGTAAAAAATCGGATTAAGAAAATACGATGAAATAAACGATTAAAACGCGAAAACGAAGCGGAGTCGAGATGTAATCTCTTTCCTTAATTCTAAAAAATCGCCCGTAGTGTGACGGTTTATGTGCGATTCAAGAATCCCAGGATACAACCGCTTATGAATCTGAATCGCTACACTCGATATCGGAGTCGACGAACTTTGAGTTCTACGATGTAATCTCTGAATGAAGACTTACGTGAAAAAACGAGAGAGAAGAGGAGAGGTTTATGTGAGAGATTTTTTCTGTGTTTTCGAGAGAATAACAGAATGAATGAGCGAGAGGGAGTTTTAAAGGCGAGGAGCCTTAAGTTTGAAACGGTTGAGATTGCGAATCCGGGAGTCGTTATTGACTCGGTCAGTTACGCAAGTTCTGGTCCGGTTTAATTTTAGTAAATCCCAAAGACCCAAAGACCCGCGACTCGCGTCGGTCGCTCGGCGGCGGGGCACACGTGTGGATGGCCCATCTCTCTCCAATACACCATAGTGTACCCAAACCAGTTGAACATAAACATGCACTCTTCCATATATATACTAGTGAAAAAAAGTTTCTACTAGCAATGTGGGATAAAAACTACTTAATGAGCTTAGTCAACACAAAGTCAACACTTTTGTGTTTATGCATGTTTAAGTTGATCTATTTACATCTCCATTTCTCATTCAAAATGCACTCAAATTTGACAAATGAATATTCCATATTATAGTGCTCGTTACAAAGATTATGATGTATTCATAATCCGGTCATTCCGGTGAATGTCTTCACCGGAGAACTCGGCGGAACATTGGTAAAATTCATTGTCAAATATTTGAGTTCCAACAGTCTAAAAGGTCTATATTTTATTTTTGTCCGGAAATTCCTAAAATTTGTGAACCGGTTGAGAAAGATTACATAAAACTTTTGCTAATGTCCGATTTTCAGATAACATATAAATTACTACTAAACTTCAGTCAATTTTGTAGATTATATACTTCCTTTTTATTAAGTGATATTTTATAATAAAGCTCCTTTTGAGAGGATATATTCTTTTGTCGTGTAAAAATTAGATACATGTGGTGGAGAGATCTTCCAAATCGTTGGAGATAAATAAATTGATAATATAATAAGTTCACACGACAAAGAATTAAACAATTCTTCTGATTAGCTGATGTCTATTTTTTATATTACAGATTTGTTAGTGATCTGCATGACTAGACTAATATAAAAACTAAATAGAATATAACCAAAAGGACAGAAATTTATAAACCACATATTAAAGTCCACGAGAAACGCATTTGAAAATAAAATAATAATATATATCGATTGTGATTTGACAGGTTATAGTTATCTAAAACATGTAATGTGTCTTACACATAAGTTGTTGACATATATATTTATATTATTGGAAATTGTATTAAATCACGAAAAAATAATAAGGACAATAAATAGTTTTGGTATAGTGTATAAGCTAACTAAACAAAAAACCTTTTTTGAAGTTCACCAAAAAAAACCTTTTTTAAATTTTTTATAAGAATTTTAGATTTTTTTGTATATCAAATATTAGATTAAAAAAAAATACAAACCCATAAAGAGTAGATTAAATCCCACCAAGGGAAAAGTACAAGCCCATATTGAGCAACGGCTCTCATAAAGAGAACACTACTACTCCAAACTGGAGTTTAAAGACAAATCTCAGAAAGAGACCACTGAAATTAGAAAGACATAACTTTCTAACCCGACAAAGTACTCCGCTAATATCCCATAAAAGCGGTTTACAACCGGTACATGTTTTTAGCCCCGAAGACAAACCCAAATGGATTTGCATTTCTCTAACTAAAAACAATAAGTTGACATTTATTAACCTAAAATATACATTAAAAACAAACAAAGAGGTTGGGCCAACCAGAAAGTTAGCTCAAACCCAGGCCCAAAACACAAGCTATAGCCTATACATTCAAAGCTCAACAAAAGGGTTGCCCTACAGGGACTAACTTCTTCGCCGCCGCCACCCACCAACAAACCAGATAAGCCAAGTCCGGCGTACCGGACCACCCACCATACTTCACTTCCGGCGACAATAAAGAAGCAGCGCAGCACCGACAAAACTCTCATATCTGAATAGATCTAGATCGTTATAGCCATAGCCACCACCAAGTCGAGCACCGGAAAACTTCATTGACGACATGATTCCACCATCCCCAGAACCACAAGCAACCCACAAAATGAATATCGAGCCTGCATGAGAGTATGAGAGTGCAAGGTTGATCTAAAAGCAGCAAAGCCAGGATAAATAGAAGACATGCACGGTGACGAGAAGCAGCATGCATAAGAATCTTAGATTATGATGAACAACTCTTTTGAATAGATAAAAATTTAATATAGTTGGTTNGGTTTTTTTTTTTTTTTTTTTTTTTTTTTTTTTTTTGTTAGCATGGTTTTTTGTTGTTGTTATATAATAGTTGCACTAAGCATAAATTAGACTATTTGATTTTGAGTTCATTTTCAAAAATGGTAGACTTGATTTATCTATAATTTTTTTATAATAGACTTAATTCATCTATAAATCGGTCTAACTCATTATTCAACATAATTTATTTTTAGAAAATAGTAATCATTTGTTATATCAAAATGTCTTTATTTAGTAGTATCCCCTCTTAATTATACTAATTTTGAATCGTTTATTCGTTTGGACCAAACTTCTAAATGTGTTTCGAATTTTTTTCCTCATCTATATTCATGTTAGCACATACTCCCTCCGTTCTAAAATATAGGATGTTATAGAGAACTATTTATGTTTTAAAATAAAATGTTTTGTACTTCTATGCAGATTTTAAAACTATTAAATACTCCACGTCCAATAATAAAATATCAGTTTTTTATTGATTGGTCAAATATTTTTAATGTATAATATATAAAATATTTTAAATAAAAAAACATAATTTCTTAATATATGCGTTTTTAAGCAAAACATCATATATTTTAAAACGGAAGAAGTATAATTTATAATGTCAATATTCTGGTTGTGGTCTATTTCATATGGACTATTACTTCATGTTTAAGCCAAACTAGTTGTTAGACTCAATAGTTTAGGGCTTGATTGTTTGGTGCTGTGAGTGTTGTAGACAGCACTGGTTCTTTCTATAGCATAAGATAATTGCCAATCAGTCTTTAACTTTATTAAGTGGGTCCTACATATTTCTACGGCCACTTTTAAAAGCTACAACTTTACTTTTTTGTTTATATGTTCATGTTAACATTTTTTTCTTTCTAAAGCACATATTTTATTGCTTTTAGAAGTTGTAGGATTTTTCTACATTAAAAAAAAAATTTAAAAATTAAAGTAATAATTCCTACAGCTAACTTTCTACAGCAACAAAATATAAATCCACAACACTTACCAATCACCACTTTAGAATTTGTTTGAATATCCAATCCAACAAGGAGAAAAAGATCTCTATAATTTTTTTTTAAGTCATCTACTCATATATATTAAACTAGAATGAAATACAAACCCACAAATTTTTGCTAAAAAGACCCAAAATATTGGAAGACAAAGCCCGACATTTCGAGAGTCAAAATAAAATACAAAACCAACTCAAACTAAATAAATTAAGAAAAAACTAAACCAACAAAGATTTATCAACGCTCACAAACAAATTTCAGTTTCGATCAACATAAACCAAAAGCCAAATAAACTCGCGAAATAGTTGTCAACTCTTTTGATTTTAATAAAAATTGTGTTTTTAATAGTTGTGTTTTAAAATTGCGCATGTTAGTGTTGTTCTCGACTTTAAAATTGTTGTCAACTCTTGATGAGTAACAAAACCATTTCTTGAGACCGTGTTTAATGCGTGTGTCTATGTTTATAACTTTATTAGTTATTTATATTCTTTCTTTTACATTGTTTATAATCTTGTGATCAATATAGTATTTGTAAAAATGTCATATACACCAAATGTGAAGTTGTTTTAAACTTTTAAATATAAAACGAATCAAGCGAACAATCCAATCATGCATGTTCATCGCACGATGCATTTTAAAAAGCTCTATCTACCAATCTTTTTTAGAGATTATTAAGTAGAATTTAAGTAAATAATTATGGAATATGCATAGTTAATTATTTAATTTTTTCTCTATTGCCATTATCCTTCAATTAGGGTTGGGCAAAGTATCAGTCATATCCGATTCGATTCGATATTTGCCTCGATCCGAATCGAAAAGTCCGGATATTCGTATCTATTGAAAGAAAAGCAAATATTAAAATTAATTATTCGTATAAAACAAAACAAATAGCAAATACTAAATTTCAAAAGACCGGATATCCGATTCGCTCCGTATATTTCATATATACTACATATATACATATTATATCATATAGATTTATATGTTTTTCATATACTCAATATATAGAAAACTTAAAAGGAAAACATATATGGAAATGATGGGTGTAAAAGTTCATACGATACTAATGTGAAAATGATAAAATGGTTTACATTACAGTGGAAGAAGATATTTTCTTCGATGTCCTTTACTATTTACAAAAATGAACATGTCATTTTCTAATATGTGCATCTAACTTTTGATCTTTTGTTTAATATTATATCTAAAAGTTAATTCATTTTAATTATTTACTACTTATTGGATAATTTTAACATAAATAAAGTATATTTGTATAGAATTTATTAATATTTTTTGGATATTTGTTGAATTGAAATGAGAAAACCGGATATTCGCAAATATCCGCAAATATCTGTAAAATTCCAGGATATCCGTAAGTCTGGATATCCGTGTTTTTCAGGAGCAAAACAAATCGCTAAATTAGATATCCGTCAAAAACAAAACAAATAACAAATATAAAATTTTTACGATTGATCCGCTCCGTGCCCACCCCTACATTCAATGACAGAACGATTGTATTCTTTTTCTCATCGAATTCGATCAGTTTGACTAATCCATTTTTAAAAAATCAACGTAATGTGTGTGTGACCAAACAATTTCTTGAAAACCAATTTTTAGTTTGACCAAAATAAAGAAAGACAAAATTTTAGTTTGTTTCTCTACTATTATTTATTAACTTTTGATACTCTGTCCAATGCGTGTGATTAATTTTATATTGTAAAATATAGTTTTAGATGTAAAATAAAATTATATAAAATGTATATTCAATTTTAAATATAGTAACTATTAATACTTAAATATAAATATATTAAATATTAAAATAGTTTTTTTAACATATATGTTATTACTTTTGTATTTTAGTAAATATAATATTTAATATAATATTTTTTAAAAATATGAAATGAAGAATATACATAAATTTTCTATTTAAAAATTTTATATTTTTAATATATAACTGTAAGTATATATATATATATATATATGACTTTTTAAAAAACTCTAAGTTAACCGATGATAACAATTATATATGTACATATTTAATTATATTTTAATTTTCAATAATAAACTTATTTACGAAACTTTAGATAATTATATTTATGAATATATATATATATACTAGTAAAGATTTGTTTGGTTATATGAATAATAGTAGATTATATTTTAAAGTTATTTTATAATGTGTTTAGTAATAAAAATAATACATTTATTTTTTTTTGTCAATTTTATCCTTTGTGACTTTAAAAAAAAGTTGTTAACTGGGCAAACAATCTAATATCCAACAAACAAAATGTTTATTTTTAGAAAATATTTCTAGATTACTTCGAGATAAGATGTTATATAAACAAATAAGCCAAAATACGAACCAAAACAAACTAAACCGTACAATTTTACTAAAGATAAAGTCGGAATTTTGCAAAGTCAAGTGCTCAAACAAGGGTAGCCAAATTATAAGATATATAGGCCATGTTCGTTTGCCAGTCGCTAGTGACAGTGATTAGCGGTAGCGATTAAAATTGTGTTTGTTTGTCAGTCGTTGGTCCAGCGACTAATCGCAGCGATTAAAAATTTTGGCCGCCAAATTTTTTAGCGTTTCAAAATAGATTCAGCGACTGCTAATCGCTGCCGCTAGCGACTGACAAACGAACATAACCAGCGACTGATAACAGCTGCAGCTAATCGCTGTCGCTAGCGACTGACAAACGAACATGGCCATACTAAATTTGAGAAGCTGGTCAAAAGAGAAAAATATTATATGTTCGAAAACCAAAAGAATGGCGATGGAAAAAGGACAGTCAACCACAAAAAACTATAGAAACTTTGATTTTGATTGATCAAGAACTTGTGAAGGAGACAAACAAAAATTTATCAACTATTAGTGCATTCTCCTATAATGAATCATATGGTGTCTCATGCAAAAAAAAACTACTATATATCGGTACTATAAACAAATACTATCAGATTATGAAGATGAAGAAAGAAAAATCTTTAGTAAATCTGTTAAATTGTAATGTACATGATAATGAAGCTTATATAGCTTCTAACAGTCATTAAAGAACTAATTACAAAATGTATAACCAATTCTTATAATCTCAGTTTAATAATAAACTAAGATTGAACTAATATATCTAATATACCCCTAAAGTGTTTTGATTATAAACATCATGAAGAAAAATACTTGAAATGGTTTTGGTCCTAGTGGTTTTGTAAGAATATCAATGTGTTGGTTATCGGTTGTAACATGAAGAAGCTTCAAAGTGCCTTTACCCTAATGGTGTGACAATCCATCTTAATGTGTTTAGTTCTTTCATGAAAAACATGATTAGTAGCAATATAAATCGCAAATTTGTTATCACAAAACAATTTTGCAGGAGCTGTTACAGTGATGTGTACATCCTTTAGCAATTGTTGTAACCAAATCAATTCACATGTAACTAGAGTCAAGCTTCTGTGCTACTTCTACTAGCAGTTCCTTATTTCTTGGACTTCCAAAAGATGAAAGAATTGCCTAAATACACACAAATACCAGAAATTGATCGTCTTGTCTCCTTACATGTGGTCCAATCTCCATCTGCAAAGCCGTTCAAGCACAACTCATGGTCTATCTCGAGATTATTTGGAAAAATATATGGATTACGTATTGGTGTTTTGACGTTTTCTTTCTCTCTTTCCACGAGTGGTCTTTTCCAACAATAGCACGATGTTATAAACGTCTTCTTTTTATTGGTGTCTTTATGTTGCTTTCTCCGCATGGCGGTCTTTTCTCTTCAGATAAAACTGTTAGAGGTTTGCGATTCTTTCGAAGAAAGAAATGAAAATTTAAACAACCATGGTTGAGTGATACAATGGAGACATCGCGGTTTTCCGATTACACAGCGGTATTTACTGCAAGACATACATATTAGGAATTATTTTTGAAGCAAAAAGGTTTTTGTGGGAGACTTGGGAAATTGTGAATATGCTAGTTAGGCATATTAAAGGATCCAAAGCATGATTGTATTTGAAGAAGGATAATAACAATGGTTATGGCATCTTAGCGAGTAATGTTTACTTTGAAAAAAAGTATTGTAAAAATTCATTTTATACAATATTTAGTATATGCAGAGTCGGAGCTGAGATTTTCGGGACCCCAAATAAAACTAAAATATTATTATTTAGTTTTTCTCATATAAAAATTAATGAATATAGTTAATATGAAACGAAAAATAATATATAAAAACTCACTAACATTTCTATAATTATTAACATTTTACGATATGTTTATATATAACATTGAAATTTTGTTTTTTAGATTTTATAAATTTGGGACCCTATAACTTTAAAGATCTTATTAAAATGCTTTATATGCATGTGTTCAGATCCAACTCTGAATATATGACACATTTTTATGCTCATGTAATAACTTGTTCTCCAAAGTTGTACTATGATGTAATATCATATGCTTCAATAAAAGTTTTGACGTTTTAAAAATAAAATATTACAAATTAGTATGTAGACAATATTTTTTTTGTAACAAAGCCAATATAATGTTAAAGGACCGATTGTAGATATAAAAATATCAGAACGAATAAGAATCTCAGTGTCTTTTCAATAATAAGAAACGGTATAGAACAAAAGTTTTGAAGGATTACGACATTTTCCACAATTCTTATATATCTTGTGACATTTTTGATAAGAACCCTAAATTATATACGATACAAAATAAGTGTATATTAAATATGTGACTTAACAATTTATATAGTCAACATCAATCAATTTATGCTATAGCTGGCCAACTACATTCGAATGTTTATTAGTAAGATAATATATTTTTAAAAGACTTATGCAAAAAAAGACTTTATGCAATAATGCAAATATTTAATATAAGATGGTCATTTTCTAATATTTGTAAGAGAAATATTTTTCTATATTTTAAATATTTTTTAGTATTATTTATGAATAATAGAAGAAATTCAGTTATGGAAGAATTTTTTTTTAGTAATTAGTGATTGAAAATTTGAAAATATGATATTTTCTCTTACGAGAATGAATTTCATAGCCAAATTTCAAATTTTCATATACTTTCTTTTAAATATGAATGTTTATTTCTTGAGACTAAAAAGAACTAAGGTATTATTTCTTGAGTCAAATTTCTCGATCTTTGTCTTGGCTTCTACCTTTCAGCGTTTCGGCTCATGAAGTTGGTGTTTGGGTCTTCGTTCAACCTTTCTCATTTCGGTTGTTGTGATTTTTCTAAAAGTGTTTCTCTCAGTCTTCCTGGAAGTTAGGTGTTTATAGTGGTGCGCCGTCTCTTTCTTCTCGATTCAGCTTCTATTTTTCGTCTGGCTGTCAAACGCTTCTGCAGTTTCTCAAATCTTGCCGTTTCTTCACAACGCTCGTGGTTTGGGCTGTTCTCTTCGTTTGGTTTCTTTCTTTTGTGTTTACTTGTGCTTTTCTTGGATAATCTCGTCTTCTTTTTTGTTATGATCTGTATGTTTTCGCTTTATTTTTTAGACTTTCTTATTTTGATCGTCGGTTATTTTTGTATTATTTTCCTTTTTGTTTGTGCGTTGTTTGTTACATGAAAAAAAATTACGACCCACAAAATTTCTTTCACTTCACAAAAAAGACACTAAAACGTTATTTTCACATTTATAAAAAATATTATTAGATTTTGTAGATTTTTAATAGAATAAAAAGAGAAAGACACGCACGACTTTCACGTTCATGTATGACGTAAGTCCCACAACTCATTTTTGCTTGACCAATAAAAGATTTATTTCCTCTTTATATATTTTTATTTTATTTTTGCATCTCTTATTTATTCTTCTTTTTCGGAGGCTACTTTTTTATGCTTTTTAAAAGTTACTTTATTACCAACACAACTATGCTAATTTCTTATCCTTTTTGGTTGGCTTCAAATTTTTAAACGTGTTGAATACAAAAAAGACAGAATTTATTCGATCAAAATCTTTTTAAGTGATATTAATTATGGTTAAACAATCTTAATTATAAATATTTGTTGTAAAATTGTTTCCATGATATTCTTCTATAATTTAATTATTTGTCAAAAATTTATAGAGGAATAAAGTGGAAAAATCACAATCCCACCAAAAATTATTCTTCTACAAATTTGTAGAAGAATATAGCTACCAATTTTCCTCTAGCATTTATTCCACCACTATTTTTTAATTTTATTCCACTAATTATTTTTGGTTGCAACTATTTACACCCTAAAACTGTCAAGATTCGGTTAAGAAAACTAAAAATTAAAATACCAATCACACATAACAACTTATAACAATTCTAGTTTAATTTTGATTTGCATTTTCTTATTTTAAAATTTAAATCGAACCATCTAAGTTCTAGATAGCTTAATTTCTCGTTAAGTTTATTTTTAAATATTACTACTAAAAATAAAAGATAATGTTTTGTTTCTAAAATATTAAATTTAAAAATTAAATTAAATTTTTAAGTTTTAAATCCAAAAACTAAATTATATTAAAACTAAGTTTTAATTTTTAGTTAGTTAACCGAATTTAAAAATATAAATCATGAATCTTAAAAAATAAGTTTCGTGTTTATTACATTTCTTACAAAATATTATAATGATATTTTTGAGCACTTAAAAATATATACAATATTTTTCTCACAAACTACCATAAATTTAATTTCTATACATTAATAACATCATAACTACATTAATTTATTTAAAAATATTTATTTTTTTTAACACATTTTTATTATGATTATAATGTAGATACAAAATAATCTTCTTGTAACGGAATGGAAATATATTTTGGTACTACAACATATGATTCATATAAACTAATAGCACATCAATTGCCCTTTATAAGACTATGTGGTACTTTATTGCTTCTTCGAGGGATCCATTGTAATATAACATCTTTAAACCTCTGCTGCCAATATTCATAGTCCCGAATCCAATTGACAACCTTGTAGTTTTTTTATTTGTTAGAGAGTATGTGATCCAGTTGCTGATAATCCACTTCAAAAATTAGTCGGTCAAAACCATTAATCCAAGCATGTTGCATTATCATAATTAAGCTTGTATTTCAGCTTCTAATAAGTTATAACTTTACAATGAACCTTGACAAAATTTCTTTTATTATTGCATTAAAATTAAAATAATATAAATGACTAATAAATCAAATACTAAATTTTTTAGAAATTGTAAGGAAATTCTTGTTTGTTAATTAAATTATTAATTACTTTGATTATTTTTAATCAAATCCAATCTATATATATGTATAGCGTGTAAGCTTCTCTTCTCTCTTTTGTTGTTAGTTTGGAATTATCTTTTTCCTTCCTTCCGCGTTAAATCGATTCGTTTCTTCGACCTTATCCATTTCTTCCAATTTCAATCCTCAATTTTCTTCTAATTTTCTCTTTCTCGCGCGAGAAATTTTCTCAGCCGTGAAGAATCTCAAGAATATTCCTCCCGCATTTTGTCGGATTCGTTAAAAACAGTTTAAAAGAGTGATAAAAGGAGACTCGAGGTTTTTTTTAAATCGAATCTGTGCTTAAGATTTTTGGTGATAAAGTGTGTTTGTGTAGAAGTTGGATTTTGAAGAGATGTCGATACCGAAAGAGCCAGAGCAGGTTATGAAGTTAAGAGATGGATCGGTACTTGGGAAGAAGACGATTCTTAAGAGCGATCATTTTCCAGGTTGTCAAAATAAACGTATGTCTCCTCAGATCGAAGGTGCTCCTAATTATCGTCAGGTCAATCAATCTCTCTCTCTCATTCCTCGATTTTGATTTTCTTTCTTTTGCTTGTTCTTGTTTTGTTTGTTTCGAATTCGGTTTTAAGTTTTGAATTCCTGACACGGATAGGAATGAGTATCTTCTCTAATTTTAGTTAGAGATTTTGGAAATCTGCTTGTGCTAAATGAGCTGGAATCTGTGGACGAAATTGATACTTGGATGATAAGAATCATGTTTGGGTGAAGTAATCAGAAACTGGATTCTATGTTTATTCATTTCCTTCGAACTCCTGATGGAATCTAGGTGTATTGTGTACTCATTTTGATTTTGAACTCCTGATGAGTATCTATTCTGATTTTTAGTTTGAGATTTTTGGAATTTCTTGAGGCTTTAGAAATCTGCTTGTACGAAATGAGCTGAATCTGTATCTATTCTGATTTTTAGTTTGAGATTTTTGGAATTTCTTGAGGCTTTAGAAATCTGCTTGTACGAAATGAGCTGAATCTGTGAACGAAATTGAAATTTGGATGATAAGAATCATGTTTGGGTGAAGTAGTCAGAAACTGGATCCTATGTTTATGCATTTTCTTAGAACTCTTGATGGAATCTAGGTGTACTATGATCTCATTTTGATATGTGCTGTTGGTTTTGTGAATTTTGTTACAGGCTGATTCTCTGCGTGTACATGGTGTTGCAATCCCAACTGCTGTTGGAATTCGAAACGTTCTTAGACATATTGGAGCTCACAAGGAAGGGAAACAAGTACAAGTTCTTTGGATTAGTCTTAGGGAGGAACCGGTAAATCCATATTCTCCAACTCCTGCTGAAATATAAAGTCTAGGCCTGTTTCACTTATTAACTTTGCCTTTTGCTGCACATTTGGCAGGTTGTATACATAAATGGGCGACCTTTTGTTCTACGTGATGTGGAGAAACCTTTCACCAATCTTGAATACACTGTACAAAATCCTTGCCCTCCTTATATATATGTTCACTTGCTACTACACTTTTGTTCCACCAATTCTTTTGGGCGACACATGTTTTTTTATGCATTAGTTAGCCTTTTATACATGTTATGCATTAGTTTTCTGTGTGAAAGCACATTATCTGTTGATTACTTTCATTTGTGACCCAAGTTTATCTTCTGATCAGGGAATCAACAGGGTAAGGGTAGAGCAAATGGAAGCACGGTTGAAAGAAGATATACTGATGGAGGCGTCTAGGTATTTTTTTAAATGTAACTTTGTTTTCTTATCAATGTTTTTGCTTTGGGAAAATTTGACCATTTGCGTTGCAGATATGGCAATAAGATACTCGTCACGGATGAACTACCAGATGGTCAGATGGTGGACCAATGGGAGCCGGTCTCAACTGATTCTTTGAAGACGTTGCTTGAGGTAGGACAATGGAACGAAGCGACATATGTGTATGATTCAGAGCAAGCACCCTTTAATGAGATTCTTAATTTCATATCATTTATTTTTGGTTGTACTCTTGTCTGGATCTAGGTTTATGAAGAACTGCAAGCTGAAGGCTACCTTGTGGATTATGAACGTGTTCCTGTAACGGATGAAAAGTCACCAAAAGAAACAGATTTTGATACATTGGTAAGTTTTATGCTTATGAAAGTAGCAAGAGTGTTATTTTGTGGGTAATTTTTATCTTATCCGATTCCTTGAAGTCAACAACCTTGAATGATTTTGACTATATTTCCATTTGGTATTAGCTAGGCACAGAACACCAAATGTCGATTTATTTTTTACCCCTGTCAGTTACAGTAACAATATACATGAATATTTGCAGATTCGGAAGATATCTCAGGCTGACATAAATACGGAGATAATTTTCAATTGTCAAATGGGACGTGGACGTACGACAACTGGAATGGTGATTGCAACTCTCGTCTATTTCAAACGTACTGGAGCATCAGGTGCTTTATCTTCTTTGACCTTGCAACTTAGAAAGAAAATGAAAAGAGACTCTAATGAATATAGTATCTATAAGTGCTTTATATCTGAGAGAGAAAGGGAATAGTCTTGACTAGCCTAACAATCACATTTTAACCCTCTTCTCCATTGCCTGATGTTATGCATATATAAGACCAGTATAAATTAGAAACAACTAGTTCGACAGATTCGTATTTAAGCTGGTAGAGTTTCTATTAACATATCATGGTTTTCTTTTGGTTTATTATGTTGAATAAAAGACCAAGGATTCCCACGAAGCAACTCTTTGGGGAGAATCTTTAAAGCTGGGGAGAATATTACTATTAATCTGCCAAATTCTGAGGAGGCAATCCGTAGAGGGGAATATGCAGTTGTTAGAAGTTTGATTAGAGTATTAGAGGTATTTAGACCCTTTATGTTTGTACATATCTGATAATCTTGCTGGTCTTGCTGTCTCTAACTACAAGCTGGTTTCATGATTCCAGGGTGGTGTAGAAGGCAAAAGGCAAGTTGATAAAGTCATAGACAAGTGTGCATCCATGCAGGTATAAGATCTGATATGTAAGAAAATGTATAGTATTTGTCTTATGGATCTCATTTAGGGTAAGATTTCTAAATTTTATCCATGATTAACTTGCAGAATTTACGAGAGGCAATTGCAACCTATCGCAGCAGTATATTGCGTCAACCTGATGAAAAGAAGAGAGAGGCAGCACTCTCATTTTTTGTTGAATACTTGGAAAGATATTACTTCCTTATATGCTTTGCTGTATATCTTCATTCGGAGGGTGCTTTCCTCCAATCTGGTTCTCTAGGCCAAGTCAGTTTTACTGATTGGATGCGAGCTAGGCCAGAGCTCTATAGTATTCTTCGCAGGTACCTACAAACTGTTTATTTTTGTCCACAATCCTTCTGCTTGTTTGTACTTTGGTTGTGTGTCAGGTTTCCAAAAGAGCAGTTCAAGAGAGTGTTTAAATAGCTATGCAGTTGTAACTGTTTAAGCTGTCCGACAAGAATTTAAATGCCACTATTAATATGGTACTGCTTATAATCTTTCAGGTGTCTTATGTAAATTAATTTGCCATTTTCAGGTTGCTCAGGAGAGATCCTATGGGTGCCCTTGGATATGCAACTAAGAAGCCTACTTTGACAAAGATTGCAGAATCTACTGACGGGCGCCCTCATGAGATGAGTGTTGTTGCTGCACTTAGAAGTGGGGCAGTTCTGGGAAGTCAAACTGTTCTGAAGAGTGATCATAGTCCTGGTTGTCAAATCTTAACTCTACCAGAGAGGGTAGAAGGAGCACCAAATTTTAGAGAGGTTCCAGGATTTCCTGTGTATGGTGTTGCGAATCCAACTATAGATGGTATTCGATCTGTCATTGAAAGGGTTGGGAGTTCAAGAGGTGGCCGGCCGGTTTTTTGGCACAACATGAGAGAAGAACCGGTTATATATATTAACGGGAAACCATTTGTTCTACGTGAAGTTGAAAGACCATATAAGAACATGTTAGAATATACGGTAATTATCTGTGACTGTAGAACATGTTGCCTTTTCAGTGAAGCCTTATTACTTATTAGTTAAAAAATAAATACCTTTGTTTAGGGAATTGATCGGGATAGAGTCGAAGGGATGGAGGCTCGTCTGAAAGAGGATATTCTGAGAGAAGCTAAGCGATATGATGGTGCAATAATGGTAATTCATGAAACCAAGGATGGACAGATTTTTGACTTATGGGAACATGTAGATGCTGATTCTGTTCAAACACCCCTTGAAGTCTACAAACGTTTAGAGGCTGATGGTTTTCCGATTAAGTATGCACGTGTACCTATAACTGATGGTAAAGCGCCCAAAAGCTCAGACTTTGACACATTGACATCGAATATTGCTTCTGCTTCCAAAGACACTGCTTTTGTCTTTAATTGCCAGGTTGAGTTTCCCAATCTGATTGGATATTTATATTTAGAATTCCTCTTGAGATTTTCTGTTCATCTCACATCATTTTCTTTTTCTATACAACATTCATAGATGGGGAGAGGAAGAACAACCACTGGAACTGTTATTGCCTGTCTAGTGAAGCTCCGCATCAATTATGGGAGACCTATTAAAGTTCTGTATGATGTTCTGACTCATGAAATTGTGGATGAAGATTCCTCAAGTGGTGGTGAAGAAACTGGAAGTAATAAGGTTGAAACAAGATCTCGCAGTTCAGGACAAAGAAGTGAAGAAGAACACGGCCGTTCATTTGGGATGGATGACATCCTTCTACTTTGGAAAATTACTAGGTTATTCGATAATGGAGTTGAATCCCGTGAGGCATTAGATGCTGTAATTGATAGATGTTCTGCATTGCAAAATATCCGTGAAGCTGTTCTACAATACAGGAAGGTTTTCAATCAACAACATGTTGAGCCAAGAGTAAGAAGTGCTGCCTTAAAACGCGGTGCTGAATACTTGGAGCGATATTTCCGATTGATTGCCTTTGCAGCATATCTAGGAAGCGAAACTTTCGATAAGTTCTTTGTCCCGGGAGAGTCTAAGGTGACTTTCAAAAATTGGTTGCATCAGAGACCTGAAGTACAAGCTATGAAATGGAGCATAAGACTAAGACCTGGACGATTTTTTACCATTCCAGTAAGTCAATTGTCACATTATGCATTCCTTTTAAGCTCCTCGTTACTACTTTAAATATCTTTTTCTTGTAGGAGGAATTGCGGGCACAGCACGAATCGCAACATGGAGATGCAGTCATGGAGTCTATTGTTAATGAACGGAGTGGTTCTGTTTTGGGCAAAGGTTCTATACTTAAAATGTACTTTTTCCCTGGCCAAAGAACTTCAAGTCGTTTGCAAATTAACGGTGCACCTCACGTATACAAGGTACGATTCTTTTACTTAGAAAATGATTCAGACTTTGATATTAAACATAACTCTCATCTTTCAGGTTGATAGATATCCAGTGTACAGCATGGCGACTCCCACGATTTCCGGAGCTAAAAAGATGCTAGCTTATTTAGGTACAAAACTAAAAGAAGAAGGTGGAGATTCAACAGAAAGAATAGTAGTAACAGATTTAAGAGAAGAAGCAGTTGTTTACATCAATGGAACTCCATTTGTTTTAAGAGAATTAAGTAAACCTGTTGATACTCTTAAACATGTTGGAATCACCGGTGCAGTGGTAAGTCATCATCTCAAAATCGCTCTCTTTAGTCGCAAATGCGGTTTTGTCTGATTTTGTGTGTGTACTCTGAATGCAGGTAGAAAGCATAGAAACACGATTAAAAGAAGATATATTGTCGGAAGTTAGAGAAACTGGAGGTCGAATGTTATTGCATCGCGAAGAATATAGTCCGGCATCAAATGAATCTCGGGTTATAGGATATTGGGAGAATATTCAACCAGAGAATGTGAAAACACCTGCAGAAGTATATGCTGCTTTGAAAAACGAAAACTACAACATATCTTATAGAAGAATACCTTTAACTAGAGAAAAAGATGCATTAGCTTCAGATGTAGACGCAATCCAATACTGCAAAGACGAGTAAGTATTATCTTCCCTATTATCTATCCCTATTTTGAATCATGTTTTAGCAATAACGTCAAAATATGTTAACAGTTCTGCTGGGAGTTACTTGTTTGTATCGCATACGGGATTTGGAGGAGTTTCTTATGCAATGGCTATTACATGTCTCTTATTACAACCTAGTAAAAACTTCACATCTACATCAAACACAAATCTTTCTGCTTTAGAAGAAGTTGATTCTCCAACAACAAGAGCTTGTGATGAAGAAGCATTAAGTATGGGAGATTACCGCGATATACTAAGTCTAATAAGAGTACTTTCTCATGGTCCAGAAAGCAAATCAGACGTAGATGGAATCATCGAACTGTATGTAATCTCAAATTCAATCCCTCTCTCTCTCAACAAATTTCACTGTTATTGACTCAGATTCTATTTGTAGGTGTGGTGGTGCAGGACATTTAAGAGAAGATATAGTTTATTACACTAAAGAACTCAATAAACTTCCTAATACAAAAGATGAAAACTGTTCATACATCATGGACATGGGTGTTAAAGCTTTAAGGTTAGTTTTTACTTCTACTTCAAACCCCCAAAAAATCGGATTCGGTTTTCGATATTTTTGGACTGATCCAAAACATAATGAATGAAACAGGAGGTACTTTTATCTGATAACATTCAGATCATACTTGTATTGTACATCAGCAGCAGAAGAAATGAAATTTGTGGATTGGATGCAATCAAGACCAGAACTTGGACACTTGTGTCATAATCTCAGGATAGATAAATGATTGTGTGTGTTTTTCAGTTTTATTATATACGTATAATGTAGGCAAAAGTTGTTATGTTGTTTTGATTTTAGTGTATAAAAAAGAATCTGTGTTTGATATGTAGAGAGGATCTCTTATGTTCTTGTTTATAGGTTTTGATTGGCTTTAAACCCTCCCTCTGCCTCAGTTGGTTACTCGTATCTATCATATCAATAAAATTCTCTTTATTAAAAGGAAATTCACATTTATTGAATGTTGAGCATAAGACTGAAAGAATTTTTATTATCTGACATGTGTATGTACAAACTTTATTATGTACAATCGGTAGAGAATGGTTTAATTCTAACTAACTCCTTAACCGAAGTAAACCAACATTAAACCAAGAGTATGTCTCAATATATTCCTTTCAAGATGGAATGTACAGCTTGTGAATCTCATTTTTGACAACAAATGCCTAAAAAGACTTCGTTGAACTGGTTTAATTATCAAGTTGGCCGATTGATTACCAGCTCTAACATGAAGAGTCTTCATACAACCTTATTGAACCTTCTCCTTTACCACATGACAATCTATTTATATATGTTTTATCTTCTCCTGAAAGACTGGGTTTGAAGCTATGTGAAGGGTAGATTGGTTATCACAAAACAAAAGTGCAGGTGTGACAGATGGACAATGCAAATATGTTAGTAAGAAACTTAACCAAATTAACTCACATATGACATCGGCCATAGCTTTATACTCTGACTCTAAGCTACTACGAGAGACAATAGACTGCTTCTTAGCTCTCCAAGAGACCAAAGAATCACCTAGAAAGATGCAGTAACCCTATCTGCATAAAAAAAAGCAGTCAACTTTAGTGGTGATTGTGCTGAGTAGAACAAACAATGTGCTGGATCTTTCTTTAAGTAACGTAATACTCGTTGTGCTGCCTGAAGATGTGGAACTCTTGGAGATGACATAAACCGACTTAGCTTATGAAGAGCATAAGTAATGTCAGGTCTCGTGTGAGTCAAATACAACAACGCGTCTATAAGTGTTGAATTCAGGAAGAAGATGAGCATCTGTAGCAGATAGTCTGAGATTAGGATCAATTGGAACATTTACTGGTTTACAGCTCAGATAACCTGCATCATCTAACAATTCCAATGTATACTTTTGTTGATTTATTGAAATACCAGTCCTTGCAATCTAAAAACCAAGAAAATATTTTGCTGAACCAAGATCTCTGAGCTTGAAAATAGACTTTAGGTGAGTCTTGAATTGATTCACAACATCATCATTATTCCCAAATATTAGTATATCATCCATATGTACTAATATTGCCAAAAAAAAATTATATGAATTTATCTTTATAAACAAAGAATGATAAGATGGAGCCTATTGAAATCTTGCAGCTAAAATAACAGAAGATAATTTCTTGTTCCATTGTCTTGATGCTTATTTTAAACCATACAAAGACTTCGGAAGCTTACATAGTGCATTCTTGGGGGTAGATTGTCCAGTTAACTCAGCATAAATTATGTATATGCTTTCATCTAAATTTTCATTCAAGAAAGCATTGTTGATGTCTAATTGAAAGGCAAACCAGTTATTAGCATATGCTAAACTAAGCAAGACTTTGAATGTTCCCATCTTAGCTACAAGGGAGAAAGTATCCAAATAATTCAAACCCTTAAGTTGAGTATATCCTTTGGCCACTAAACGTGCCTTATATCTTTCTATAGTTCCATTTGGATTGTGTTTGATAGTGAACACCCATTCATTTACAACCAACCGGATGTTTACCTTGAGGTAATTCATAAATTGACCAAATACCATTTGTTTCTAATGAATTCATTTCAGATTTCATAGCCTCATTATATTCAATAGATTGAAAAATTTCTTTAAAGGTTTTAGGAAAAGTAGAAGATGAAATGGAAAGAAGAAAGTGTTTATAGTCTAGTGAAAAATTTTCATGAGACAAAACATAGGGGATTGGATATGTGGTGGTGTGTTAAGGATGGGTAGGAAATAGAGATCCATTTTGTAACAAGTATATATGATATTGATCTAGTTAAGCAGGAGTCTTAGTTTGCCTTTTTGATCTATTAATTGATGTAATGTTTCTTGATGGCACAATATTTAATTTTTCAACTATTTGATTAGTTTCACATTGGTATTCATAACATCATCTACAATATCATGAATATGAGCAGACTCGTGAATTGATTCTAAACCTAGATAAAAAAATGTAGGATATGGAGAATCAGGGACATGCAATGGCAAAACATCTTGACAAAAGAAGTCCATGATATCTTCATTATGTGGCAATGTTAAAAAATGAAAAATTGTTTCATGAAAGACAACATTTCTAGTAATTAAAATCATATTTGTTTCTATATTCAAAACATGATATCCTTTGTAACCATGTGGATAGTCTAGAAAGATATATGGTTCAGTCCTATGAGTAAATGTGTTTATGTCTTTTAACAAAGTGGAAGCAAAACACAAACAACCAAAAACTCTTAGATGCATGTAATCAAGAACTTTGTTAGTCAACAATTCATAAGGTGATTTATCATTAAGCAATGGAGATGGAGTTCTATTTATCGAATAAATTGCTGTTCGAATACAATCACTCCAATACACTAAAGAAACCTTAGACAGAAACAACAAAGAACATACCACATTCAAAATATGATGATGTTTACGTTCCACAACAGAATTTTGTTGTGGAGTATATGGACATGAAAAATAATGCATAATTCATTTTTCCTTAACAAGATCACTGAAAGTTAATTCAGGTGCATTATGTGATCTAGTTGCCTTTATTTTAACATGAAATTGTGTTTCAATATATGCAACAAACTCAGGGAATACTGTCAAGACATAACTATTATTTGGCAACAAATATATACAAGTACATCTAGTACAATCATCTACCATTGGGAGAAAATATTTGTAACCATCATATGTATGATATGAAAAGGATCCTATATATCTATATGTAACAAACCAAAAGGAGAATCTGATAAATGATTATGCGATGAAAAAGATAAACAATTTTGTTTAGCTAAAGGAAAAATTTTGCAAAGTAAACCATTTTTTTTTATCAACAAAAAAAATCTAAAACTTTGGAAAGAATCATAATCTTATTTTGAGAAGGTTGGCGACGTCTATTGTGCCATGTTTCATCTGAAATTTGAAAAACATCATGGTTTTGAGGTTTTCATAGCTGCTTGAAAGCTGGAGTCTCTAGAACATACATATTGTGTTGAAGGTTACCCTTCCCAATCATGAAGTCCAGGGTATGCTTCTGTTTTAAAAACGGATTATGTGTCAAAATGTAACATATTTGAGCAGAAAACAAGACACAATATGATGTATTCTTTGTAAGAGAACTTATACTAAGCAGATTGAATTTAAACTGTGGAACATATAGTACTAAATGAATCACCAAAGAATCAGATAAAACTATTGTGCCAGATATAGTTACAGTTATGATAATGTCATCAGGAAGAGTAACCGAAGTATTACTAATTGATTTAGTTTTAGAGAATAGTTTTAAATCAGAACGAACATGGCAACTAGCTATGTATCTATAATCCAAATAGTTGTATCTAATGTAAGACCATCTCTAATTCCCAGAGAAGATAACAAGTGAAATTTATTGATGGTACATGTGGTAGTAGGTGTAAGGTGAGGTTGAGGTTGTGAAGTAGAAATTGTTCCATCTGCAAGAGTAATTGTACTGCCTAAAATATGAAAATATGGTTTTGTGAATTGTTAGTATTCTGCAAAACACTGAGAAATTGATGGATTTGATCAGGAGTAAATTGGGACAAAGAAACATCATGTTGGTGTTGAACAGAAACACCATCACTATCTTGTATCACCATGTTTGCCACATTATGCTTGTTATGTGACTTGATGTTATTTTGATAAGAATTAGATTTGTCACCTCCTTGTGTCTTGTATCCTTGTGGATATCCATGCAGTTTATAATATCTATTGATTGTGTAGCCTGATTTGCCAAAATGAGAGCACATTGGTCTTGTAGTAGTCTTGTTATTTGCATATGATGCAACTACTAGCATAAGAGAGGGAGTTGAAAAACCACATTGTTGGTGGTTTTCATTGACCGTCTTTCTTCTTGAGAGACCATATTGAATACCTTTGTAATTGATGGCTTTGGATCCATCATTAATATATGACCCCTTGTTGATGTGAATGAATCATTAAGGCCCATGAAAAATTTGTGAACTATGTCCTTTACATCTCTTTGTTTAATCCTTTTAAGAGTTATACAATTCATCTGACCACAACAACATTGAATATGACTTTCATGATTCTTCAACTCCTCCCACAACTGCTTTAATCGTGTATAATATGCACTAACAGTGTTGGAACTTTGAATTTCTGAATATAATTTTGTTTTATCTCAGATGTTCTTGGTCCAACACTCTGTTTAAATTGATCATGAAGATCTAACCATATTTGTCTTGCAGTGTCTAAGTACATTAAGCTCTTTGCTATTGATTTATCCACAACATTTTTACAATGTTATTGCAATGACACCAAGATCCATAATCAAGATGTGTCTCAATCAATTCTGGATATACTCCATTCATAAAAACTGCCTTATTTCTAGCTCCTAAAGCCATTAACATAAACCTACGCCAAGAACTGAAGTTGCCTAGACCTATGAGCTTTTCAGAAACTAGAGAAATACCAGCATGATCCGAATAGTGTATTTGGGTTCGGATAAATCAATGACGCCATAAGAGGTGGATTTTTCACCTTACGATCACCATAAGGTGGATGTTGTTCAGAATTAGTTGTTGACATTGTTGATTGTCTTCTGTAACCAAAAATCAAGAAACGATTCGACAAATTGCTTATAGCGATAACAAAAAAAATCGCAAGAAGTGAAGAAAAATGTGTAAATCCAAGTCGGATTCAACACAAATTGAAGTGCACGAAGAGAAATTGCAACATCTGAAGAATAATTGCAATAATGATTTGGATAGCCGAGCTCATTAACTAAAGAAAAAGTTCAAGGAATTGGGAAAACAGATTCGTAATCGATAAGCTCATCGGAAAAGAAAGTGAGAAATGAAGAAAGAAAAAGCTCAAATGAAAACTCAAAAAGCTGAGGAAGCTTCGATCATGAAGGATTCGCATGTTGTTTTTGAAAAATTATTTGATATCATATTTAATGTTAAGCATAAGAGTGAAAGAATCTTTATTATTACTTAATAATTTTTTTGTAAACATAGTCTAATTAAAAAATAATATTTTTAGTTATAAAATTTTACTACTTAAAATTTTAATTTGTGTTTGTCTGAGTTTAAAAGTTTGTTATGAATTTTTTTTGTAATTTAAAGGTCTGAAATATTAATAAAGAAGTTATAGATAAGTCAAATAATTTTTGGACTTATGTCTCTTGAAATTTCGAGATAAAATACTCAAAATTTATGGATTTTGTATTTTGTTGTGTAAAACTCTATCGATTATTACTAATAAAAACATCAACAACACAAAAAAACTAAAAGAATTATATTTTAAAAGTTAAAAATATGAATTATCATTTATTGAAATAAAATACAATCAATAAAAAAATAAAAATGCAAATTTATATATTTCTCAGTTTATTATTTTTTAGTTTTTCTTAGGAGCAAGTTTAGCTTTAATCTTCTCAATTTCTTTCGTCCCAATCTGAAAACTCTTCGTTAAAACATAATCTGGAACCGTCGGAGTCGCCGTAAAAAGCGTCGCAGCAATCGATTGTGTTCCCGGTAATTGACTATTAAAAGCAGAAATCACCGAAGCTGATTTCGTTTTATCATTATTCTTCTGATAATGAATCAATCCTCTTGGAAAAACAAATACTTCTCCTTTCTTAATCGTTTTAGCGAAAAGTTTGTTAGCCGTCGTGATGAATCCGACGTCAAGTTCACCTTCTAATACGAATATGACTTCGGTGGCGCGTGGATGCGTGTGCGGTGGATTTAAACCTTCTGGTGCGTAATCGATACGTGCGAGTGAGACTCCGAGTGTGTTAAGTCCTGCGATCTTCTCGACGTTAGCTCCGGTGACGGCTGATCCGACGGTGTTGTTAACGACGGCGGGTTTTGCGAGTCCGGCGAAGAAGAAATCAGAGGATGTGATGTTTGATTCCGGTTTACATGTGAATCCATTTATCTTTATTCCTATAGTATATATATTTCATTTACATAAAAAAAAACAAATTAGATTATCTACATATATATTTTATATAAATAGATATATACAATTATAAATAAATAGGTTATTGCAAGATATATAATTATATATATATATATATATATATATAT
>OVBE01004314.1:1250-24324 GCA_900406425.1 Iberis pinnata | reverse complement strand
AGCAAGGAAATTTTTGAGATCTTTGATCTCTGCACCACCTCTAAAGGTTTCTGGAATTGTGTCCTTAATGATCATTAAACCAATACGATTAGAACGTTCCCATTTCTCATAAACAGACTTATACTCAGTAGTACTTTCATTAGTAGGAGAAACAGGTTGTTCAATCCTTAGCGCAAGGTCAAGATCCATACACCCAAGAATAATCAGAACTTTATTTTTCCACTCATTATAGTTGGAGCCCGTAAGTTTTGGAATTGATCCTAAACTAGCAGATATAGCAGCAATATTCGCTGAAAAAGAAAACAAAATTTTAATTAATACTCACTAACTGAAGAAATAATTAATAAATAGCAAACAATTGTACAATCCATCCAAGAGAAAAGGGAAAAGTCTGCAGTTCCAAACCCGGGTTCGAATCCGGTCAAAGACAGATAAAACGCGCGTTGACCACATGTGGGTTGATTGGTAAAGGCTTTGGTTGTGGGCTTTTACTGTAGGCTTTTGGCTGTAAGAACTGTGACTTTTTGTTTTAAGTAAAAGTCTGATTGGTTATTAAAACTGTGGAAGCTATGACTGTAACTTAAATAAATAAAAATTGTCAAAAATATTATGCTTTAGATTTATAATTAGGTGATAAAAATGTTTTTGTTCCAAAAATACCACAATTTTGAATTAACTTTTAAACTTCAAATTTAAACCCTAAAACCCCAAAACCAAACTCTACCCCCTTTAAAACTAAACCATAAATTTTATTTAGTGAATCCAAACCCAAAATTTTAAATTCTAATCCCTTAAAAATCATTTTTTATGTTTATGGTATTTTTGGAACATCTGAGAGTGTGTGGTATTTTCAGAACTTTTGGGAGTGTATGGTATTTTTGGAATTTGAACTTGTTTTGATGGTATTTCAAGGAATTCCTCTTTATTTTTATGTATAATTAATTAATAAATACAATTTAAAATATAAATAAATGTTTAGAGAAAATTTATTTTTTATGTATCAATATTTTTATCATTTTTAAAATTTTCAAAAATATTGAAAATAAAAATATTAAAATATGCTAAATTTTTATTCTAGAAAAACATCAAGCATAACTATATAAAATTGTAGTGATTTACGTATCAAAAATAACATAAAAAATGAATTATTAATTTAAATGATAATTTTTTTTTGTTAATGGTATATCATTTAATTTATTACAAACTAAATGTTTTTTAAAAAAAATATCTTCCCTTTTAATAAATTGGAGATAACTATAAAATAAAAATAACATAAATTAATAATTTGAAAGTTAAACAAAATGGGTTTTAAAATAATGAAAATCAAATGAAGATTATGAATACATTTTTATTTTTGTATTTTGAATTGTATATAAATAGTTATAATAGTTTAATATATTTTGGGAAAGAAAAAACGAGAAAATCTTTGTAAAAAATAATTTTTAATAACCCACAGCCTCCATACGTTGGCTTTTAAAAAAGAGGAAGATAAAAAAATGACTTTAAAGACTGTAACTTAAAAAAAATCAGAAAAAGTCTGATTGGGTGAAAGTAAATTGTAAGGATTGTGAGTAAAAGTTACAGCCTCTAAAGTCTACTCCCAATCGGCCCCTAGATGGGCCAAAAAATGAAAAGGCACAAAATAAAAAAATTAAAAAATTTTAAATGAAACGCCGAGTTTCAGTCTTCTCCAACCTGCAGAAGAGTTTCGAAAACCCTAAAAATAAAATTACAGCAGCAGCCACCGTTGACTTTTTTTTATTTATTATTATTTCGAAAGGATTTGCCAAAGATTTCGAAAACCATGATTGAACTCATGAACTTTAGATCAAATTTTTCTGAATCAGATTCAAAAAAACTTTCAGAACCAGACTCCAATTTTGCTTTATAAAATCTGATAATTTAATAACCACGGATCCATAATACTTTTTAAGCATGAACCTTAAGGGAAAAAATCAGATTCAACAATCTGAACTTTTCCAGAACATAAAATTCGAATTTATTTTGATAAAATTATATAAATCCGAAAACAAAATTTAATAAAACATGATTATCAAAAGAAACTGAATATGGTGGCTCTGATACCAATTGTTGGGATTTTATAATCCATAACTTTAATCCATATCAGTTTCTGATGATTAAAGATAGAAGCGGAAGCGTACCTGATGAATCCATGCTTTTGGTTTCTGAATTAGGGAATGGATCTTCCAAAGCAAACCCTATTTGACTTTAGATCTCTGGTGATGGGATGCAGAGAGTTTATGTATTTTCGGCTAGGATTGCTTTGGGGACCATAACCCTCTATTTATAGAGAACTAATTTATAATTTGGCCCTTCATCAAATTAGAAATTACAAAAGGTATCCACACATAAATATTTCATAACACTTATGCCTCAAGTCTTTACTTTATTACAAAAGTGACCACATAATATTTGACTTATTAAATAATAACCCTAACACTTTATTATATACATATGTGACCCCAAAATTAATCTAACATCTACAACAAGCAGGGTGTCTAAATTGGTCTGTCCATCAAATGGACGTACACAACGCATTTCTTTATGGAGAGTTAAATGAAGAGGTTTACATGCAATTTTCACCCAGTTTTCGCACAAAAGACTCAACCATGGTTTTTCGTCTTCGAAAATCTTTGTATAGGATCAAGCAAGCACCAAGATGTTGATTTGATAAGCTTCCTCAAGCTCTCAAAGAATATGGCTTTCAACAAAACTTGTCTGATTACTCATTGTTAACATAAACACTCAACGAGATTCAGTTACATGTTTTTGGTTTACATGGATGATTTCATTGTTACAGGAGATCAATTGATGCAATTACAAGATTCAAGAATTACTTGAACTCATATTTTCATATGAAAAACTTTGGTTTCTACGGTATTTCTTGCGAACTGAAGTTCTTCATGTATATTTTTATGCCAAAGGAAGTATGTTCTTGATATCATTGCAAAGACGAGACTATTGGCTATGAAACATGTGATATTCCTGTTGGAACAGAATCATAAGCTGGCATTGCCAACATGTGACACAATTCAAGACCCATCTCGTTATCGCCAGTTGATAAGAAGACCTGATTCATCTGAGTATGACAAGACCTAAATTATCCTATGTCGTACACGTTCAGTCTTAGTTTATGATAGAACCAAAGCAACATTGGCATGCTACTTTGCGGGTTGTGAAGTATCTGAAAAAATAATTCGGGTCAAGGGTTTCTACTTAAGGCTACACAAGACTAAAATTTTCTGCATAGTGTGATTTGGATTGGGGCTCATGTCCTTTCACTCGCCGTTCTGGAATAGATTGGTTCATTCAGCTGGGAGATTCTCCTATATCCGGGAAAACCAGAAAACATGACGTTGTTTCACGTTCCTCGGTCAAAGCCGAATATCGAGCAATGATAGATATGGTATGTGAACTCTTGTGGCTCCAAGACTTACTTCCAGCTATGAATATCTCTTTTGAGGATGTTATTCAACTACATTCGGATAGTCTCTCGGCAATTAAAGTGGCAGCAAATCCAGTATAACACGCACGCACGTTGGGCTCCATTGTCACTCCATGAGGAATGAAATTACTCGTGGAACTATAGTTACGAAAAATAAATCCATAAAATTATAGCTCGCAGACATTATTATTAAAGCTCTAGGAAGAAAGTATTTTCAAGATTTTTTAGCTAAGTTGGGTGTGTGTGATCTCTGCACGCCATCTTGAGGGAAAGGGTGAGGGTATTGGGCCTATTGGGGCACGTTAGTCATTTTGTAAGTAGGTTACTTCGAATTTTATCTCTTTGCTATATAAATTCACCTCTCGAGTTTGTCAAATTTTATGGAATGTAATTAGTGATTTAGGTGCTTTTTCGTATGTCCACATTATTTATACCTTAAATACCATTAACTAGTATATAATAATTTCATATAATCTCTTTAATTTGATGTTTTACTATTACTTGTATTTCCTTTAGTTGATTTTGTACATAATCAACATTACTATATTATTTTCCATTAATTAAAAATGAGGATGAAAAGCAATTAATAAAACCTAATAAAAACATTTTAAATAAGGAAACTATATATTGATTTCATTCTTTCAAATTAGTGCTCTCAGTTTTAAATAAGAAAACTAAATTGATATTTTCGTCAGTCTACATTGTTACGTTAGTGACTCGATGAATTGACGACGTGAATGGCCACCATATTCTATGAATGGAATTGAAAATAATATTCATTAATCAGTCTCGTGAATGATGAATAAGTCATGTGAGTGATAATTAGTTCACATGTACATTATGGGTTTAATACATTAGTTTTGTGAATGAATAGTTAAACTTGTGAATGTGATTGAATTGGGTGAACTGTGAATTATTATTATGAAATGTGAATGTTGTTATTATTAAAAGAAACATGAATTTTGAGAACAATTCATAAAGTTAATGAATATGTGTTCTATGTGAATATCGTAAAAACGTCCCAATAGGTTGTAAAACAATAAAATATGCAAGTCATAACATGTTCGACATTGTTTTTAGTTGCAAAACACAACAAATGAAATATATGCAACATGCTATTCATTAAGACTAATATTGTCACCACCGCAATGACCGTTGTTAACACCACCGATCTCATCTCCAATGTCATATCTAGGTTGGAAACTTGAATGTTGGTAATGTATATCCTCTTGAATGTTAATTGCTCTTAGTTTGACAACTTTGGTTAACTCTTCCAGAACATATGCTTTCATGTCCTACATTATCTGCCTTATCCATGCTTTAAGCTCTTTTGTCAAGACAATAACATGTTTTTGGCACAACATTATATACAAACATATAAATTAAGCATTCATCAATGATACTGAAAATTGGTGAATGGCAATTGTGAGTTGTGAACGGCTAATGTGAATGTGATTAGTGCATATGAATAGAAATGATATCTTATGCATATTAAGTATAATCTTTGAATGATCACTAAGAACTCTAAAACTTACAACAAACATACTCGGTGAATAAAATAACGGTGAGTCGATACCAAAAAAATAACGGAGTATCGTAAGTTAACACTAGAAATACACAGTTAAATAACAAACGAACCCTATTGAATTGGCATAAACATAGATAAACCACTATTGAACAACATGAAAACAGTTACCTAGAAACCTAAAGTTAATCACAATTGGAAACCTAAGGATCTCACCTTGAATCTAATTAAGAGGCAGTTAGCACGTGTCATGTGAAATCGCCGGATAATGGTTCAACTTTCTATAAAGGTTGTGATAGCATCCTCTTCTCTGGTTGAATCTTAATAGTGAAGAAGAAAAAATCGGTTCTGCAAATTACGAGAAGCGAAAAAAAGATGAAGAGTCGGCTGCAAATTAAAACTTTTATCTTGTTTAAAATTGTAGGGTTTTAATTATACTATTATTCATTAAAGTTTAACTTTTAAATAATACTTCGTTACTATATAGATGATATTTTGGAGTTTTTATGTAGATAAAGAAAATCAACTTTTTCTTTACTTTATGTCTTTCTTTTGAAGTGTTTTTCACCTAAAACATCATCTATTTGGAACAAAACCAAAACTCCAAAACATCATCTATTTAGGAACAGATGGAGTATATATATAAAAAATATAATGTTAGAATTGTAATTTTATACTATTTAAACAATTACTCTACAATTAATTCCAAGGATATGATAGTAATTACCTTAGATGAAAAAATCTAAATACAAATTGATTTGAAAGACAACTTGTTTCCAAATTATCCAAGATAATGGTGTCCATATAGCACATTTTTTTTTTATATCAAGCGTTACATAACTACTAAATAAAAGAATATCTGTAGTTGCTGCTATTTACAACGTTTAAAATGACTACTTGTAAATGAAATAGTAGTGCGAAGATGTGAATACTATTTCATAAACCCTAAAGTAAAATTTATCTCGATTTTGTTTTTAATTTATTAAATGTTAAATTTATTAATCAACAAGTAAACAACGATTAATATGTAAAAGATGAAGTCGAATGATGTAGAAATTAAGATAAATAATGGTAACAGATAAATGTGGAAGGCTGTATCCTTAAGCAAGGAGAGCGCTTGTGCGTTCCTCATTAAAACCTATCAATAGAAAAATCTCGTGGAATAAAACTAGTGATAGGAAAAAGTGTACATCACATCGGTCGCAACCTAAGAACCCAAGCATGTAGTGTACGTATTCCTTGCAAACTGAGTGTTGGATTCACGGGTGTAGGTAGAGATGTTAAAATGGGCTGGTAGCTCGCGGGCTCAAACGGGCCTGAAGCAAACGGGCTGACCAGTGACCCGTCCAATTAATAAAAAGTTAAACGGGTCGTAAACAGGCTGACCCGTTTAGGCATACGGGTTTAACGGATTAACCCGTTACTAAACGGGTCAGCCCGTTTAATTTTTTTCTTTTTTTTTTTGTTTGTCAAACAGTGTCGTTTCATAAGTTAGAAAATTTCTTAGTCACCATCTTTTTTCTTCGTTGTTTTTCTCCGATCTATTCCTTCGATCTATGCCCAGAGGCGAAGGAGGAGCTCACATTGGTATGAAGGTTAAGAGTCTTAAACTCTTGATTATTTGAAGCTACAAAACCTAAATTCCCAGTTTCGGATAATCGTACGACTCTCTCTCTCTCTCTCGTCAATTACATTGGAAGGTAACATTCGTGTGTGTGTCTCTCTCTTTCTTTCTCTATGCGTTTCGTTTTATCGTTGTTGCTTTGTTTGGTGTGCAAAAAACGAGAACCGAGACTTCTTCTCTGTAATGAAGAAATTTCAATATGCACTACCTTTAAATTTTGCTAATGCTTGTACGAGGAGACTATAGCTTTTGTCTCATCATTCTGAAATTGCTTTTGTATGAACTACATTCTTAGTCACTGTATTTTAATGAAACCTTGAAATTGTATTCTTCGATCAACCTGGATTGCTTTTGTATAAACTATATTAGTCACTGTATTTCGTTTCCCCTTTGCTATCATTTTCCTATGTTTTTTTATTACAAAGCTTAAACGGGTTCGACGGGTTCGTTGTAGCCCGCGGGCCAATTTGTACACGGGTTGTAAACGGGTTATACTTTAAACGGGTCAGAACGGGCCAATCCTAAATGGACAAGGTCCTAAACGGGCCGGGTTGGCCCGTTTTAACATCCATAGGTGTAGGGATCTCCAGCTTGTGGAAAGGTGGTGTAAAGTGAGGAGTCGTCATAAGCAAGAATCTTAATTTGTTCTTCTACTAACCGAATGATTCTCGAACTGATATGTGCAGTGGTGTGGTGTGGTCAAGAATGTCTTCGACCATTTTGTTCATCCCATAAATACTAATTCGCCGTTTGGAAGATGAGTCTCAAGAGGATGGTGTAAATGTGAGATCTGGTGCAATTACGGAGTACAACGAGGGTGAGATAGGCGGGAACCCAACAATGTGGACTTGAGATAAGCCCATACAGTGAAGGATTATGGGCAGTCAAAGAAGAGGTGGTCTCTTGTCTCATCCGGTTCACAAAGCATGGAAGATTAGATTTGTCCCTAAGCTCTCATGCGAGCGCCTGTAGATAACATGTCAAGAACAAAAACCAAGAGATGAAAGCAAATCTAGGAATAGATTGGGGGAAGCAAATTGATTTACACCAACTTAGTTGTGGAGAATGACGACGTAGGATTTGAAGTTTAGCCAAAAATTGTCGAGATCAAGCTTTTAGAGGATGGTGTCTTCGCTTGTCGTGGATGTGATCGGAATTGCTGAGATTTGTTAATGTATAGACGGAGAGCAGAGGCTTGTAGTCTATGGAACGACCATGCATAATGCAAAGTTGCGACTGTCATAGTTGAGTGATGCGGAATACCGATATCATAGTATAGTGGACTTAGAGGCGTCCAATTATCAAACCAGAAGGAGGTGCGAATGCTTGATTATCCTGGCAACTAAGGATTTGAGTTTCAATAAATTACTCCATATTCATTACCCTTTTGTGCCACTTTTTTTACATCCTTGAAAGTGGTGTTTTAGCAAGAAGTGACAAGTCCATGCAACACACAATGAATTGTTATTGGTGAGGAGACGCCATATAAAAGATAGTGAGAATACATGAAGATTATCCTCGAGCCGACGGATGTCGAGGTCCCCCTCATCCTGAGTCCTTCATAAATCTTGCGACGCGACTTTCGCATTATGAGACCTTGAAGGCGACCTAGACCACAAATAATTTCTACAAAGGCTCATGATTGTTGGAAAGAAACGCTTCGGGAGTCTAAAAGTGGCTTCCGAAAATTTAATAGTGCTAAAAATAATCAAGTTAACGAGTTGTACTCGGCCCGCAAAGGAGAGGAATTTGGATACGCAAGAGGTTATGCGACTCCATATGAAATCAATGAGAGGTTCATAGTCTTTGTGAAGTAATGGATTTTTGTCATCAAAGGTAGGTCAAGGTAACATATGGGGTGGGAGTCAATGCGTAGACCCGCGTTTTTTATCACAACAAGAGTGGTGCAGGAATTTTCCTAGGAAACATATTGAGGACTTGAGCACATTGATGTGGATGCCTGACATTTGATCAAAGCATTGCATGAATTGAAGAATGCATGTAACCGAGGATGGGAGTCCATTCGAGAATACAAGTATGTTGTCCGCAAAGCATAGATGGGTGAGCTCAAGTTATCGGCAATATGGGTGGTAGCTGAACTTGCCTGAGGCTGCGGTTGCGTTCAAAAGCTTGGACATAACGTTATTAGCAAAGACATAGAAATAGCGAGAAAGAGCACAACCTTAACGGATACCCTTAAACTCGGGAAGTAACCAACATACTCTCCATTAATAGAGATGGTAAAAGTGGCGGTCGAGATACAAAGTTGTATCCATTGCACAAATATGGCAGTGAACTCCATTGCGTGCAAAACAGAGATAATACAAGGCTAGTGAATGGTATCAAATGCTTTTAAGATGTCTGATTTAAGACCACACCAAGTATGTTGTTGATTTGTGGTAGTCTTTGACGAGTTCGGTAGCTAGAATAACATTCTCGAGTAGTAGGCGGCCTAAGATGAATACACACTAGTTTGGTTCAATGAGATCGGGAGGACAAGTCATTAAGCAATTGGCTAGCAGTTGGGATATGACCTTGTGTATTATGTTGCAGTAAGCAATGGGGCAGTAGTCCTTCATTTTCAAGCTCATCACTTTTCGGGAGGAGTGCAATGAGAGTCGCATTCATTCAATGAGGTAGAAACGCAAACTCAAAAAACAAACGGATTGCTACAACAAAGTCAGAGCCAATGATATGCCAAGCAGCCTAATATAATTCAACCGGGTAGCCATCAAGTCTAGCAGCTTTATTAAAAGGTATGAATAATAATGTGGCCTTAATTTCAACTTCAAGGATCATACCAGAGAAGTGGTCCATTCGGGTAGGTGTGCAACGGTAGGTGAGGAGGGTTTTGAGCTTAGAGAGTGCGGTTTGTGAGGTGTTAACAAGTTGTTGAAGAAAGATTTTGAAATAATCCACTACTGTTCCCTTTATATATGCTGGGTCAGTAACGACCTATCCAATTCAAGTAATGAGCTGTCTGATTGTGTTGTGAGAGGCTCGAAATTGAGCAACGCGATGGAAGAAAGCGGTGTGTGGTCATCATAGCGCAACCAGGTAATACGAGATTTTTGTTGGTAGAATATCTCTTCTACACGAGCTAGAGAGCGCCAGGCTTTAGCAGCATCTTGATCTTGTTATATGTGAAACTAGTTCCAATAGCTAAGGTCAAAAATTTTAAAATGACACGCCAACTATACCTTTATATTATATATAAAAACTATACCTTTATATTGATACATTTATTTGTTAAAGAAACAATCGAATATTAATATCAAAACTCGTTTGCAAAACAATATGTTGTTTTGAATATCAATATAGAGCCTGTTCTTTTCATGAATGCTGAGTTTAGCAGTAGAATAATATGTACAACAAAATTGCTATAATTAAAACTAATGAAAATAAAACTTGCCGCCAGCATACAACTGAAAGAAGAAAGACAAGAAAAAATGCTAACGCAAATATTTTCAATGGTCAATGTTAAGTGTCATAGTGATATGAAAAGTGAACTAACGTGGGTTTGCGATGTTAGATTGGTTACAACTATGATGTATATTCTAGTCGTTACTGTTGCAAGTAGCGTTTATGAAAAGAACAGGCCCATAATATTTTTTTTTATAATGGATTATGAATATAATATTTGACTGAATAATAACATTAGCCACATGTTTTTTACAATGTCAAGTTTACGTGGTTTATAAACCAAAATTATCCAGCTTTAACAACATTACAAATGTCACAAGAAATAGCAAAACATCCATCAAAAGATCCCTATTAAGTCATCCTCTGGGCAGCCTCTTTTGCAAGAACCAATTCCTCGGCCTTTGACTTAGCCTTCGACTTGGATCCCATTATGCCTCCTCCCCACATCTTCCTATACTTGACGGATCCTTTATGAAGATTGCCCGTAATCCCTCGGTATATGTTCTTCATATTCTTGATCGAAATCGATGGATTACCGATGGTCTTCATAAACGGATCCGTCGGTATATTTTTACATTAATTCAATTTAGGGTTTAGGGATTATGGTATAATAAAAAATTATATGAACAACAATACTTGTTAAAAGACTGAAAAATAGTATGAAACATTAGATTTAAAATTTGGAATATGTTATATCTAAATCGCTATTAACATGTATTATAAATTCATGTTTAAGTTTTCATAATTTATGTCGTTGCGACATAATTTTCTGTTTGCACTCAGATGAATTATCGACAGAGTAATATCTATCATAATATAACGGAAGAAACTTACGTCATTGCGTATCCGTCATAGTATAACCGACGAACAAAATATACCTATGCAGTACCTACAAAATTTAACCAGTCATTCTTCAATCAGAATCATTGACGGATAAATTTGTCGGTTTTTCCGTCAGTTTAGCCTTTTTGTTGTATATATTATTATATATTTCTAGCAAATGTCAAAATATTACAAGAAGTCCATATGATTTTCTATACTCGGTCAATATAAGGATCAATCGTATCTCCATCATTTTCTTATCCAGATAAATGAATAATTGATCTGGAAAAGATATGAGCTAGACAGATCAACTCATGATGCATGGAGAATGTAGTGGCAGCGAATAACTTCATACAAAGAGAGAACTTTTTTTTTTAAGCGTTCTTACAAAGAACAATTGATTTGATAAAGAAGGAATATAAACCCTACATATCCACTATAGTCACAAAATTTTCGATTCTCTATTTTTAGAAATTTAAGATGAAACTACATAACTTGTATTAGAAACTGATATATTCGTCATGCTATTGTGTAAAAGGAATATAATTACAATTATGTGTAGTTTGGACAATAACATACGTGAATGGAGCTAGGAAAAAAAGTAAAAAACAATGGAACTAGTTGTCGTGGTCCTAAGTAATGGATATGCTTTATGTGATCTCTACTTCACCTTTTGACTCTTATCTTAGACTTGGGAAATGCTCCTAATCTCAACTCTCACATCAACGATCTGTAAAATATACTAAAATTCGTTCACTTTTACGTATTGAAGTAAATTTTATTAAGAACTTCTCTTATATATCATATTGTGAATGTTGATAATCGCTCAACATCGAGTCGAAATTTTTACTTAAAAAATATGGTTGAAGATCGATTACAAAAACCAAAAATATTCTATTAAAGTTAAGAATATAATTACAACGAATTACAAACTTGAAAACAATAACTTTCAAACTCATGCGGAAATTTTCTTGAGTTTTACAATTCTCTCGGTTGTTTTTTTTTTTTTTTTTTTTTTTTTTTTTTTTTTTTTTTTTAATAAAAATGTTAATTTCATTTAATGAAAGGGTTTTACAAAATATAGATACAAGACACAAAAAAAAAAGCCTTGGAAATAGGTTGTTGGGCGAGAATTTGCCGAGCTATTCAAATGAGAACCATTCCTCTAACAGTTTTGCAAATTTTTGATGCTGAATCCGGGACAGAATCCCATCCTTGATATTGCGCACTATTTGAGAGCATATTGTTGAAGCCGTGGTTCCCGTGCTTGTGTGTAGTCGCGAGTTTCTTTCTCTCCATAATGAGTAGATCGTTACCTGAATAGTAAGCCTTTTGAGAGTTGTAGACACATTCAGAGACTTTGAGGAAAGCCAAGTGAGCATTGAGAACCAGTTATGGAAGAGGAACCTTGGTTGACCGATACGAGGTAGAATGTCCCTCCAGACTTGATCCGAGAAGTCGCCGTTAAGGAAAGGGTGGTCACGAGTCTCCCTAGCAGAGTTGCAGGTGAGACAGAGAGGTGAAACATGATTGTTCCATGAAGATAATCGAGCTCTAACCGGAAGTCTGTCAAGAGTAGCAGTCCAGAACATAAAGGCCACTTTCGGGATGTGACCTTTGTACCAAACGGCTCTGTACCACGTTGTTGGAGGAGAAACCACCCGAAGAGCATGCCAAGAATATTGAGTGGAGAAGAGCTTTTTTCCTATTCCGATCAAGAGACCAGAACCACTGATCCGGGTAGAGGGGGGTTAGGGAAGAAGAAACTTGATGAAACTCGTCCTGAAGAGCCTCCCAATTATTATCTCTAGACCTGCGGGAACGAGAAGAAATAGTTGTGAGAGCATGATAAATAGAGGAATGAAGATCAATACCAAACCTGAGGGGACGAGTTGGTCTAATAAAATCTATTAAAGGACCCCTAGATGCTCAATTGTCAAGCCAGAAGTTTGTATTAAACCCATTCCTAATATCACTTTTTAAGAAAATCCTTGCAAGCTGTCGAAGATGTAGGATGGATTTCCAGATCCAGGAATCAGTATCTTTAGCCTCAATTGACCAAAAGCTGTTAGTAGAGTTTTGGAGCTTGTGCGTCCTTAACCAGGCCACCCACAGAGAGTCTTTTGAGTAGAAAAGGAGCCAACACTGTCTTAGATTTAGGATCTTGTTCCAGAGAATCAAATCACGTAATGCTAGACCCCCTTCCTCCTTAGGAAGGCATAAGTCTGCCAAGCTACTCTTGTTCCTATTTTCTTTATTATATCTCCAGTCAATAGAAATCTGGCACACAACTTTTGTAGTTCCTTAAGACAGCACTTAGGAAGAGGGAAGGTAGAAAGCCAGAAATTGATGTAACCATATATAACTGACTTGATTAATTGCAGTCTACCAGCGAAAGAAAGAAGTTTCACCTATTTATAATGTTAGTATTGTCTATGAACTCTTCGTGCTACCGATGATTACAGCTACGAAGAGGACATCAAGGTAGGTGATGTTCATATACCTTTGTCAACAAAGGTGTTTACGTAACCAAACCCAAATTAGATTATTTAATTTAAGCTTGTGACACGATATGTCTTAGAAATTGAATTCTTCATTTCTACCCTTCGAAGCATATTCGGAACAACCATTCCGACTATGTCTTTGCATAGTTGTAGTATCAATAGCTTCATTAGCATATATGATGGATTCTCCTTTTTATTTATCTTTCACTAATCTCAGCAGTTGTTGATCAATCATTTCGCGTATCCAGTAAAACCTAACATCAACATGTTTTGTACGAGAATGGTACATGGAGTTCTTGTTCAAGTTTAGAACACTTTGATTCTTACAATTTAGCTTATACTTTCTTTCTTTAATCCCAAGATTTCAGAAAAACGTTTTAGCAACAACATTTTTTACAACCTTCATCAACATCAATGTATTTAGCTTATGTTGTAGACAAAGCGTCACACTTCTGCAATCTCTGTCAAAAATAACCCTCTTACAAAATTATAGAGATATCCTAAAGGTAAAATTTCTGCTATCAATATCTCAAGTTTTCTTACCATTTAGATAACCTTCCAAGATAGGTTTAGCTCTTTCATAACATAGACATAATTTTGTAGCTACCTTCAAATACCTAAGAATCCATTTAATTTCTTCCTAATATTCCTCCCATGGTTAGAAAGAAAATGACTCATTGTCCCCACTACATGAATAATATTTGGTCTTACGAGCACCATGGCATACATCATACTTCCAACTGCTGAAGAATAGAACACCTTGACATCTCCACAGTCTCTTTCTTGGTTGTGTGGCATGTTGTTTTCCTCAACTAAAGATGATTCTCAAGTGAAAAATTAACTGGTTTGACATATCTCATATTTTCTTTTTCTCTAGTATCTTTTAAACGTACTTCTCTTGAGATAGCCATAACATGTGATTCACGTTGGCTCGAGCGATTTTTATTTAAAGAATTTTTGAGTTGACTCTAAATTTTTCATATCAAATGACTCGTAAATTTCTTTCTTCAATTGGTTTATCTTCATTGCATATTTTCCAGCGATCAACATATTGTCTACATATAGTAGAAGAACAATGAAAGTATCATTTTAAAGTCTTACAATTGTCTTTTTGTAGTCTTGACTCTTCATGCATAAATCAGACATCTTATTCCAGTTCATACCATACAAAATTTTCGATGGCTTGCACACTAGGTTATCATCCAAAACCTCGAACCTTCTTGTTGTTGCATGTATTATTTGTTTCTTTAATATATTCATGAAAAAGGTTACCTTCACATCAATATGTTCAATCTCGAAGTTCATATCAGCTGGCAATCAAAATATAACCTTGATTGAAGTCATCTTGATAACTAGTGAAAATATCTCATCAAAGTCAATTCTTCTCTTATGCTAGAGCCTTCTGACTACAAGCCGAGCTTTGTGTTTCGCCACTTATTTGCTTACATCCTTCTTTTACTTAAACACCCATTTTTCAATGCTTTCGTTCCTTTAAAAAGTAAAATTTGATTTTTTACAGACATTTTAATTCTAATGCATTGCAACTAACCATTTTTCTTTATCCTTATGACATATATATTTTTGGAAACTATCTGGTTTTCCATCTTCACTCAACAAAAAGATTCAGATCTACAAATACTTTGTACCATCCGAGAAAAACCACCATCATTCTGATTTTGTGATGATCCTGATGAGGCGGGTTGTAACTCCCCTTGATCTGCATTTTCTCTTGTTTCCTCATCATGTTCTGATTTTGAAGCTTCTTATAGATTTTTTTTCATTGTTTCTCTTGAACAACTCTAGTGATATATCTGAAATTTGAGCATCTCTATTTGACTTCTTGAGACATTGTGGACGTTACAATGTCTTATGGTGTAAAAACCTCATGAAACACCATGTCTCTACTTCTGATCTCCCTTTCTCCTTTGTATCTCAAAATCTGTAACCAAACTCTTCATTTCCATAATCGACGAAAATGCATGGAATGGTTCTCACATCGAACTTATGCCTGAGCCCTTTAGATACATGTGAATATGCTACACATCCAAATGATCTAATTTGTAAGTATGTAGGATCTTTACTTGTCCATATTCTCTCTAGAAGTTCAAAATTAATTGCTACAAAGGTGATCAGTTGATAAGATAACATGTGGTATTGAATGCTTCTCCCCAAAATGGCTTTGGAAGCTTATTCATATTTAGCATTTTTGGATATGCTCTATTATAGTCTAAATTTATTATTTCAACAACGTCGTTATGCTATGGGGCGTGTGGTATTAACTTCTCATGTCGAATGCGATGTGCTCTACAATATGCATCAAACTTTCTTGGAAGTATACTCGTCTCCCTTGTAGGACTGGTGGCATTTGAATTTCTTTCATATTTCAAGTTCTAACATGACGTAAAATGACTTGAAGCACTCGTACACTTAGTACTTCTTCTTTAATAAATACACCTACACTGTTCTTGAAGCTTCATTAATGTAATTGCATAAATTATTTACTTTCGCTGATGGATTCTACCTCGATAAGTCTGCAAACATCAGGGTGTATCAAACTTAACATCTTTAACCTCATTGTTTCTTCTCTTGATACTTGAAGAGATGTTTCATCATGGGTATTACAAAATGCTACATCATCTGAAACTGTAATTCATGTTTTGCCACTTTTATTTTTTGGTTAAGAATTGTGGCTTTGCTCTTCTAGCCATTTTTAGCAATTCTTTTCGTATGATCCTATTTACTACAATGATTGAATGTATTACAAGATTTTTTTGTCATAGATTTTTGCCTCTATTTTTCCATCTTTCTCTACTACTTCTTTGATTATTTTCTTGTGATCTTCCTTGATTTTATGTCACGATGGTATGCTGTGAGTTAGCCATTAGAAGCAAAGTTGATGAAAGTGACGACTAGTATTTCTCAAATATCGGGAAGAGAACTTAGATGTATAAGGGAATGCATTGCGTCTCCGAGTGGTGTTTCAACAAAGATCATTCGTTTACCGGGCTCTACAACTCACTAGTATTCTTAGCAATAAAAGTTCCACTCATGAGCTTCATATTGACAAGGTGAATCTTTAGTAGGACCCTATATCAAGTGGTTTTGGCTTGGTATATGTATTTCATCTTCTTACAAAAGGCATAAAAATTTGGTACTTGTACAACATGGTGGAAAACACTATGTTTAATATTATTATCGAAATTGACTGATAGTTTTTCTATTCATTTTATTCCACTCCAACAAATTGGGCGGGTCCGGGTTAATAACCATAAACTCGATTAAATCAAAGGATCCTTTTCCACCTGTGTTTTCCATGACATATAATTTATAGTCATGAGAATAATCATAGCTTTAGCATACGACATATAATTTATAGTCATGTTTTCCTATGTTTTTCTTAGTTAGCGGACATGCTACGCCTACTCGAGTCTCAATCCGGATTTGACCTGTTTTGATTCGAGTCTGGCCTATTTCAAGTTTGTCCAAACCCTATTCAATACAGTCTAGACTCGTTTCCACTTGAATAAAATCTTCCCACATGAAAACATCCAATACACAACAGGAATTTGTGACAGTAAAGGATGTGAAAAATTACGACAGATTTGCAATGGATCGTAGGAAATCTGTTGCAAATATCAAATTCATAATACATTAGAAGTTTTATTTTTTTATATATTTTATAATAATTTTAAGTATTTGCGACATACCTTATCGTTATTTAAATTTCTAATTTCTGTCGCACGCTCAAATTAAATTTTGAAACAAAGTTTCATGAATTATTAAAAATTTGCAATGATCTTGAATTTTAAGAACATTCATCATAGATCTGTAGCAAATTTTCTATAAATTTGTGATTAGTCTGCGATGATATTTACTAGGTTACAATGTTGCGACGTATTTGCGATGATTTCGAAACATCGTATTGCAACAAATTGGAAAACGTCGTTATATCCATATATTCTTGTAATTAGTAGATTTTAATGTGCATGGGATTACTCATCGATTCTAACACCCAAATGGCTTCCTTTTCTTATTTATTGCAAAATCTCATTTTGGAGGATGTTTGTTTCAGTTCTCGGGCTTGGTCTAGATAGGGTATTTGATGGTCTATGTTGATCCAGCTCTAACATCACTTTTTGCTATATTCTAAGTTGATTCAGGTCGAGCAAAACTTTTACTTACATCCAATGCTAATTTATTTTTGACCTTGTTCCTTATTTGTCTGCATGACTTGTGACAATATATAAACAATATATGTCAAATCGGGACGAGTAAACGTGAGATAAATAAATCGCCCAACTAAGCAAAGATATTGCTCATGATTCGGCAAAGGAGGACCGTCAACCAATGTAAGTTTGTGATTATGTTCAATAGGTACCAGTGATGTTTTAGCAGCAAGCATCCGTACTTCGGAAACAATATCGTGAGCGTATTTACGTTGTGATAAATAAATACCCTCACGACTACGAGACACTTCGATACCCAAAAAAATATGTGAGTGGTCCAAGGTCCTTCATGTGAAAACATCGGCACATATGATCTTTGAATATGACCATAACTGAAACATTGTTTCCAACAATAATAAAGTCATCAACATACACAAGAATGTGTAGGATAATATCACCACGATTCAAAGGAAACAGAGAGTAATCTCTATAGTTCTGGACAAGACCATATTGTCTCAAAGCATTGCTCAACTTATCAAAACAACAACGTGGAGCCTGACGAAGTCCATAAAGTGACTTACGAAGACGACAAACCTTTGAAGATGAGCTACAACAAAAACCTTAAGGAAATTTTATGTAGACTTCTTCCGAGAGATCACCATGTAGAAATGCATTGAGAACGTCCATTTGATGAACGATCCAACGCTTAGCTGCAGCAATACTAAGAATATATCGAACAGTAGTGATTTTGACAACATGAGTAAATGTTTTGTTAGAGACCGTACCCTCTTTTTAACGATTTCCCAATACAACTAGACGTGCCTTGTGACGTTCTAGCGAACTGTCAGAGTGGTATTTGAGCTTATGCACCCACTTGATGACTCTGAATTTTCATGGTTTTTAGAAGTCATTTAGCATCAATTTTGAGGTCTTTAGGCGTGCATATATCAAACTTATCGTTTTTTCAGTAAGTTTGCGATTTTTAGGAACTTTTGCATTAGTATTCGCATATTCACCATTTTGGAGATCTTTCAGGACTTTCAGAAGTTTTCAGGATGGTTTTGTGAGAATTCAGAAAAGGAGCAGAAAATGTGGAATGGACCAGCACAAAGCCTGGATCGATCCAACCTCGGCTTGGATCGATCCCACCCATCGAGCCATACTCAACCTGGATTGATCTCACCCTCCGCCTGGATCGATCCCACTCAAAGATCGGGCTCAATCACAGATCGATCCCACTTCAATATATGGATCACGGATCCTTCTCAACTTCAATATATGGATCGATCCCACTTCAATATATGGCTCGACCACGGATCGATCCCACTTCAATATATGGATCGATCCAAACCTCACCTCTGGATCGATCCAAGCAACCTTTTACTTCAACCTTGGATCGATCCCATTCAAGCAACCCCGGCTCTGATCGATCTCAACGCCAACATGGATGGATCACGCATCCTTCTCAACTCGAGCCAAGCACGCTCTGACCCGACTAACTCGAATCCGGAATGGACATGACCCAAGACCTAAGCCAATGATTAGTTTTTGTCTTAGTGCAATTTAGGATTTTCTCTGAACACTATATAAGCCCTAAAACGCCTCCTTTTTAGGAAGTTCTGTTTTTGTTTCCTTTTTAGGTTTTTGTCTTAGGTTTTTGTTTCCTTTGTTGTTCTGGGTCTATTTGGTGTAAAAACCCAGAATCTTTTAAGTTTTATGCTAATCTACTGTTTTCTTATACTTTCCTACTTAGTTTTAGATTGTTGCTTATCTGGTACATGTTGATCTTCTGCTTTTCATCTTAATCTTCTATTTTAATCTTTGATCACTTTCTAGGTTTGTTGCTGTTTCATTGCTGTTCTTATTTTATGGGTTTGAGTTCTTGCTGTTCTTGCTATTCTTCAATAGTTTAACCTTTGATCATCATGTTTAGCTTTGAAGTTATGATTTTTGTTTTTCCTGTTTTCATATCCATGAGTAGTGAGTAGTTCCTTGAAGTTCCTGAGGATGGGGTAGACTAGTGTTGATGTCCTGATCTTACCTTAGCACCTAAGCTTGTTTGCATATACATCCCTTCTGTTTCATTATGCTTAATGCTGGTTTCTTTCATGCCAATCGAAATCTGATCTTGGGCATTCCAGCACCCGAAAAGTGTTCAATGGAATGCCTGATCATGGTGATTTCAGAGATTAGCTCATCCTTATGCAACGCCTTAGATTCTTATGATATGTAGCTCAGCCTAAGGGGTTGGATGACTAGGGGTTTTTGGCTTTAGTAGGTTGGTTCTTCATGTCTTCTAGGTAGTGTACCGTTAACGGGAGTAAGTTCTAGCGATTATTTAGGTTGATTCAATTTATCAAGGGATTGGACTTGGTTACATATGAATCTACTGTCTAGGGATAACTCATTGTTCTTTGAGTTATGTTAGGTGCTTAGGTAGATTGGGATGGATCTCTGGTTGATTACCCTTTGTCTTCAGGAACTGCATTACACTTGATTGCATTTTTACCTTCTCTGCTTTTTCCTCTATTTTTACCTTTTGCCCTTTTTAGCTTCTTATGCATTTATGTATCTGTCTATGTTTTTAGTTTCCAGCATTCTATTTCTAATCACGGATCGATCCCACTCAACAGCCTGGATTGATCACGGATCGATCCCACTCAATGATCCGGCTCGATCACTGATCGATCACACTTAGCACTCGGCTCGACCATGGATCGATCCCACTTCAATTTCCGGATTGATCCAAACCTCACCTCTGGATCGATCCAAGCAAATTTCCACTTCAACCTTGGATCGATCCCATTCAAGCAACCCCAGCTCGGATCGATCTCAACCCCAACATGGATTGATCACACATTCTTCTCAGCTCGAGCCAATCACGCTCTGACCCGACCAACTCGAATCCAGAATGGACCTGACCCAAGACCTAAGCCAATGATTAGTTTTTGTCTTTAGTGCGATTTAGGGCTTTTCTCTAAACACTATATAAGCCCTAAAGCGCTTCCTTTTTAGGAAGTTCTGTTTTTGTTTCCTTTTTAGGTTTTTGTCTTAGGTTTTTGTTTCCTTTGTTGTTCTTGGTGTAAAAACCCATAATCTTTTAATTTTTATGGTAATCTACTATTTTCTTTTACTTTCTTGCTTAGTTTTAGATTGTTGCTTATCGGGTGCATGTTGTTCTTCTGCTTTCCATCTTAATCTTTTGTTTGTAGTTTTGATCACTTTCTGGAATTGTTGCTGTTCTTATTTTCTGGGTTTGAGTTCTTGCTGTTCATCAATAGTTTAACCTTTGATCATCATGTTTAGCTTTGAAGCTATGATTTCTGTTTTTCCAGCTTTCATATCCATGAGTAGTGAGTAGTTCCATGAAGTTCTTGAGGATGAGGTAGACTAGTGTTGATGTCCTGATCTTACCTTAGCACCTAAGCTTGTTTGCATATACATCCCTTCTGTTTCATTATGCTTAATGTTGGTTTCTTTCACGCTAATCAAAATCTGATCTTGGGCATTCCAACACCCGAAAAGTGTTCAATGGAATACTTGATCATGGTGATTTCAGAGATTAGCTCATCCTTACGCAACGCATTAGATGGTTAGGTTATGCATCTCAGCCTAAGGGGTTGGATGACTAGGGGCCTTTTTTTCTTTAGTAGGTTGGTTCTTCATGCCTTTTAGGTTGTGTATCATTAACGGGAGTGAGGTCTGGTGATTACTTAGTGTGATTCCATTTATCAAGGGATTGGACTTGGTTGCATATGAATCTATTGTCTAGGGATAGCTTATTGTTGTTTGAGGTATGTTAGGTGCTTAGGTAGATTGGGATGGATCTTATGCATTTCTGTTTCTGTCTATGCTTTTTAGTTTCCTGCATTCTCTTTTCACTTAGGACCTTTAAGAAAACCCCATTTTCATATTTTCTTGACTTAGAAGCATTCATTGCATCTAGTCTGATTAGTATCTCACCCATTTGGATTGACACCTCATTTATACTACAATGCACAAGTATGATGGGGAATTGATCTCTCTGGACATAAAAATCCTATTATCAATTTGGCGATGTTGCCAATTGGGTGTTATTTACTACATTTTAGATTTTGGATCTTTTGAGTTCAAGCTTCTTTTACAACTTTACTTACCTATTTACCTTTGTTTGCTTTCCTTTCAGGTACCTGCTTAGTAGTGTATGAACCTAAGAAGCAGAAGACCAACACACTTAATTCCTCTCGTTGAAGATATCAGAGCTCTTGAATGGGAATACTCTCGGACAAAACGTGAACAACAGCGTGCAAAACACTTAAGATGGTTGGACTTACAAATGGCAGACAACACTGAACGAGACAACCAACACACTATAGGTGATGGTGAAAACCCCAATACTCACACCATTAGACATTGAATCAATTCACCTGCAGTTTAAAACAACAACTTCGAGATCAAGCATATTCTGCTCGCAATAGTGCAGGGGAACAAATTCCACGGTCTACCTTTGGAGGACCAACTCGATTATCTCAACGAGTTTGATCGCTTATGTAGCCTCGCGAAGATAAATGATGTGAGTGAGGATGCTTTCAAACTACGCCTCTTTCCTTTCTCTTTGGGGGAGAAGGCACACCATGGGAGAAGTTACTTCCAAGGAACTCCATCACCACCTGGGATGCCTGCAAGAAAGCATTACTTGCAAAGTTCTTCTCTATTTCTAGAACTACCAGACTACGAAATGATATTTCGGGTTTTGCGCAAAAGAATGCCGAAACGTTCTCTGAAGCATGGGAGCGCTTCAAGAACTACACAATGTAATGCCCCCGTCACGAATTCAGCAAAGCGTCACTCCTAAGCACCCTCTATCGAGGTGCTTTGCCCAAGATTAGAATGTTGCTAGATACAAAAAGCAATGGGAACTTCCTCAACAAAAGTGTGGATGAAGGATGGGAGTTAGTAGAAAACATTTCCCAATCTGATGGAATTTACAGTGAGGACTATCAAAAAAACACCTCAAGGTGGTTATGCTTCTGATGATAGCACAAAGAAAGAGATCAAGGCACTGAATGAGAAGTTGGACAGGTTACTCCTGGGTCAACAACATCAAGTTCACTTCATCTCTGATGAAGAACAACTTTAGATACAAGCTGGAGAGGTTACCCAACAAGAGAAAATGTGCTATATGCAGAACCAAGGTGGTTACAACAAAGGGTATTTCAACTACTCCAACAACCCTGGTCTTTCATACAGAAGCAACAACGTTGGTAACCCTCAAGACAAAGTGTACCCGACCGTACCTCAGAAGGATCTTTAACCCTTCATCGACTATGCTCACAAATGAGGTTTTCTTCAACATCCACAACCATGAGGTGGTTCTCCCCAACAGCATGTCGCTGTTCCTCCTACATCACTACATGTGATGTCTCTGCATTTTAGTAGTTTTTAGAAGCCATTTACTGTTATTTTAGGATCATTTAGATGTGAACATGTTGCATTTACAGGATTTTACCAGTAAGTTTGCATCTTCAAGAAATTCTGCATTATCACTTGCATACATATGCATTT
>OVBE01004313.1:0-24324 GCA_900406425.1 Iberis pinnata | reverse complement strand
TATATATATATATATATATATATATACTCAATTTATTTAAAAAGAGGGAGCTAGTATTTGCTTTTTAATTCTTGGTTCGTTGAAATTTTGTATGAAGGTGTTAAATACCAACATAACATAAGATAAATTTCAAAAAATACCACAAAAATAAGTTTAAATTTTGAAAGGAAGTCACATTTTTAACATCCAAAATATAAATTTCTAAAAATTTAAACCTTGATGTTATTGCACTAGTACTTCAAACCTTAAAACTATAAACTTTTATAATAAAAACCTCAAAACTGGCTAGTTTATACGCATTTGATGATGTGGCATGATGACAAGACATTAACATGCCATGTGAGCATTTTATGATATGGCATGGTGACACATCAAGCCAAACCATCATTTAAAAATAAAAATCATTAAAAAATTTAAGTACAATATATATATAATTTTAAATATATTTTATAGCTTAAAATATTTAATATATATATATAAAGTACCTAAAACTAAAAATCTACATTTAAATTATTGAAAAATTTAAATTTTGAATCAAACTCTCTATTCATTAAAAAGTAGGATTAAGCTTTATATTATTTAAAATGTTATGCAATTGCATAACTATTTCTTGAATGTGGATTAATATCTAAGACAAAGTTCAACTAAAATTATAAGAAATTTTTATGAATTTTTTTGAACTATTTCATAAGCTTTATATTAATTTTTGTGAATTTTTGTAAGTTTAGTTGAACGGAACTCTCTATATCTTCAATATTAGTCCATATTCAAAATATAATTGATGCAAATGCATAAAATCATAAATAATATAAAGCTTAAGACTAGTTTTTGAAGAATAGAGAGTTTGATCGAACTTTTAAAATTTAAATAGTTTATATGTATATTTTTGATTTTTAGATATTTTTAAATATATATTATAACTTAAAATATTTTATTTATTTTTGTATGTTTTTAAAAATTTAATTATATTTTGAATTTTAAATGATAACGTGACATGATGTGTCAGGATGCCATATTATCATGTGCGTAAAAAATAACTATTTTCAGGGTTTGTTTTATAAAAGTGTATATTTTGAAGGTATGAAGTTCTAATGCAATAGCGTCAAGGTTTAAAGTGCTATAAAGTTATACTTGGAGGTTAAAAATGTGATGATCTTTATTATAAAATATCACACACTCTCAATTATTCAAAAATACTGTCAAAATCTTTTCTTCCATAACACCACAAACGTAAAAGTTGGATTATAAAGGTTTATAATTTAAATTTATAGGTTTGGGTTCAGTATTGAGAGTTTAAGATTTAGTTTAAGAGGGATTAAGGTTTACTTTGGAGTGTATGATTTTTAAAGTATTTAAACTATTTTAAATATGTCGTATTCTTGAAACAAAACAAAAAATATTGTGGTATTTTTTGAAGAATTGGGAATGTGTAGTATTTTTGAAATCAAACCTTAAAAGTGGTATTTTATAGAATTCTGTAAAATATGAAATCGTTTATTAGCAAATATATTATATATATACACACTAACTAGCATTTTATGTCAAAATGTAAAGTTGTAAGCACTTTAACATGATTTTAAGTGGATGTTGTAGATGGTGAAAAAGGGTGAAGTGCACTATAATGATCTTGAGTAGAAAAGTGAGATGTCAAGCCAAACGAAGTTAATGTGATAATTTGGAAGTTACAACAGAGATTTTGGAAGATTGGAAATTTGACTTTGAGACGGAGGAAAATGAAAGACTCGAAGAAAAAGTTTTCATTTATAGAAGGTTATTTACTATACGAGACTTGAGATCATGCATCCAATTTTATGTTGGGTATAAAATGATTAAAGAGCGGGAAATTGTGATTCCCACTTTTAGCCGCTTTTGTTCTGTTTGATTAAGGTTTTAGGAATTATGTTTTTAAGTGTATGTGAGATAACTTAGGTGAGATAATAGAGAATTATGTTCAAAATCGTGTAAGGTGCTTTAAGATTAACAAGCTTGAAAATTGTAATATATTTTGACGTCTGCGACAAATTTTTTATTTGTGAAAAAAATTGTGTTGTGTTCTTCACACTTTCAGTTGGTATCAGAGTGGACATCTGACGAAAAGAAAGTAATTATTTTCACAAACATGTGAGATCATGTGACAAAGAACACTCAGCATTTTCCTATGGAAAAGGCTCTGATGCTAGATCCTGCCAACTTTGGGTGGAGGAAAGTTCACATATGATAGATTATCAAACAAATTGACGATGATGCTTGGACTGTCTTGAAAATGGGGTGGAAAGTTCTCATGTCGAAGGATGAAGATGGGTTCACTGCACATTTTTATCAAAAGAATTGGGGATTGATTGGATCAAAAATCACTCGAGAAGTGAAGTTTTTTCTTTACCTCATGATTGATGCCCTTATAATCGAATTACACACAAATATGTCTCATTCCAAAGAAAGCAAATCCTACACTTATGTATGATCTTCGTCCAATAAACCTTTGCTCAATATTAGATGAGATAATATCAAAAATCATGGTGAGAAAATTATAACTTATTCCGCCTCACATAGTTTACAATCATAATATGCATTTGTTGTAGAAATGTTGATAACTTATAAGAAACTTATAGCGCATGAAATTCTCCACTGTTTGAAATCACATACATCCATCTCTCAAAACTTTGTGGCTCCAAAAACATGTGTCAAAGGCATATGATAGATTGGAAAAAGATTTAATGAAAACGTTATGTTAGTGATGGGTTTCAAGCAGAGAGGGATATCATGGATCATGTCATGCATTTCTACTGTCTCATAAACGGTACTAATTAATAACAATACTCATGGAAAGATATTTCCATAAAGAAGAATCCAAGATGAGGATTACTTGTCCATTTTCCTCTTTATATTGTGATATGACTCGATTTTGATGTCTTTTAGTGGGTATTTATACTTGCTATTTGTCATCATTCTAGTATTTTCTATGTTTTTTTGGTATATTTTCATGATTCCAGGTATTTTGGACGTTTTGGAGCAAAAATGTGGTTTTGTGCACAAAATGGATGCAATTTGACGAATGCAGAAGCAGAGTTCAGCAGAAGAGCCAAAATTTGATCAATATTTGGAGATATTTCTATGAATGGAATGGGTTGTGATTTTAACTCAAACGGGCCACGTGAGTTAGCTTTTATATGAAAGTGATTTGAGGTCAATCCATTGAAGCAATCAAAAGTTATGACAATTTTACTGAAGACTGGTCAAGCTGTCTCGCTGAAGAAGCATGTGCAGCACGTGATGAAGCAGATCGATCGATCCACACTTGGATCGATCGATCCTGAAGACTACCAAACTTCTGTAAGTTTGGATCGATCGATCCACACTTAGATCGATCGATCCGAATGCTCGAGAATTACTAAAGAATGCCAAAAAGACGTTTCCGTCCTCAAGACTTATCATAGGTTTTTATTATTAGGTTTTATTCTTTTTGAACTCTATATAAGTTAGAAGTTTAGGTTTTATTTTAACAACTCGGACATAACATACAATTCACAACACAATTCATTATTTTGAGAGCTTTTCTGAGAGAGACGAATCCTGACACATGTATTCTGGAGAAGAATTATGAACTCTCTTATTTACTTTTATTAAATTCTGGTTTTTGAATATACTTTCTCAATTGATGATTGTTAATTGCTTGGCTATGTCTGAGTAGTCTCTTTATTAAGTTTTAGGGATTTTCCCAGGAAAAACAAGTTTTGATGGTTAGGGTTTGACTTTACTGGATTCGCTGAAGAAGCTTGAATTAGCCTGATCACCTAGTTCATGATTTTAGGTTAATAAATACAAATGAATTTGGTTTATTTAATATGACCTAGTCTAGATGAATAATTATATTTGCTTGCGGGAGTATTGTCTTAGAATGCTTATGAACATATCGAATATGTAATCATTGCATGATTTAATTATCTAATTTAGAGATCTAAGATTTTCGGAGAAGGTTAGTCTTTATTTCTAGAAATTTTATCATAGGGGTCTAATACTTCTGGAGGAGATTAGTCTATTGTTGTCTTTTGAGTTGAGAACTATTTTCATTTGTTAATACTATTTGTCAACCTGAACCTCAAACCTGAATACCTGTGGTCCCTATCTCCTAGCGTTTTATTCTATTGGTTTACATTCGCTTTTTAATTATTCGCTTTACTTTTCAATCGTTTCGAAAACATTCACTTTTTTCTTATCTTAGCTAGAATCAATTTTTAACTGAGAGGCGTACTGTCTTGTCTCTGTGGGATCGATCCTTTACTATACTATAAGAATATGTTCTCTGTAGTACAGATTTAGGATTAAAGATGAGCCTATCATATTGTTAATAGAAAACTTAGTACACAAACTTAAAAAGGTTGAATCAGTTTGGAATTTGATTAGACTTAAATGTTATATTGAAGGTCATTCAATATCTCACCTCCTTTTTGTTGATGACAACGTATTTATATGTCAAGCTCATATATACAATAGAATAAGCTAAATATGATATTATCAACATACTACAAAACTTTATGAAAAACAATAAATCTTCATAAATCCTCTTACATTTGGAGACAAGATTCCCTTGGAGACAAGCTTCTCAAATTTCTAAAAAAAAAAATCATAGGGGCCTTTATTAGCCATTCAAAACGAAGGAGAGATGGGCTCTTATCTCAAGTTACCCAAAAATTTTAGTGGTTTCGAGGTTAAATTATTAGACTTCATATTCCAAAGGCTCAAATCAAGACTCTAAAGTTAATTTTCTAGGTCCCTTTCTCAAGGAGGTTAAGAGATGCTCCTCAAATTCATAACCTTAGCCCTCCTTGTTTATGTTATGGGTGGTTTCAAACTTATAATCACAACATGTCAAAATCTTCCAAGTGCTTCTCGGCTTTCTGGTGGAACTCTTTAGATCACAAAAAGAAAATGCACTGGTTAAAATCGTATAAAATATGTGTATGTCCAAGACAAAGGATGTGTTAAGTTTCATAGACCTCCAATGCTTTAATCAATCTCCTCTAGTTAAGCAGGCTTGGTGAATCTTAATGTACCCTAATTCTCTTATGGAAAGTTTCATGAAAAGTATATACTTCCCATGTCATGATTTTCTAAATGCCACAGATAGTTATGTTCCCCTCTTATGCTTGGAGAAGCATTTGTTATAGAAAGAATCTCCTAAATCAAGGTTTAGTTAGAACAATAGGGAATAATGCATTTGTTAAGGTTTGGAAAGATAAATTGATCTTTGATAATGGATTTAGAACCCCCACTCTTAAAAGATTCGGAACTTATTAATCATCATAATAGATGTTGGAAATCATGATCCTTTCAAGAGTTCTTCCTTGAAAGAGATATTGAACTTATCTCCAAATAACCTCCAGTAGTTTCAATGTTTGATTCATGGTATTGGACGTTCAACAGAATAAGAGCATACACTGCATAATTAAGATACTAATTATGAATGTTAAAATGGGTACTTTTATCATATCCTAACCTAATCCAAAAGTGCCTATTTTGAGCCCATATTTTAAATACCCTATTAGGGTAAAATTATTGGAAGGGTAACCAATAGCTATCCTATCATATTTGGGTAGCCCATGGATATCATATCTAAGAAATAAATCTTATTTTTGATTTTTTTAAAAAAATATATGTTTATTTTTTTTTTGTTGAAAAACACTATTTGATATTTTCGGTGGGAAAATGCGATGTGTGTTTTCGATGAGAAAACGTTATTCAACTTTAATAGAGAGAAAAAAATATGCATTTTTGAGGAAAAATGCGATTAGACGTTTTTGGCGGAAAAATGCGATCTAGTTTTTTTTCCAGGAAATTATGATTCAACGTTTTTGGGCCGAAAACGCAGTTCTAAAATAATATAGTGTAATCTACAAAATTAAATAATTTATAAATTAATGTTATTATAGGTTTATTTAGTTTTTTAATTAAAAAGTAAATGCAACAAATTTACAAAAAATCTTATTGGGTACCCTAAACCCTATAGGGTAAACCCATATAAGATTTAGAATTAAAAAACATACCCATTTTTTATCTGTATGTTTTGTATAGATAATGGAAAATTTTAGGACTCCATAATTTTGTAGAATTTAGGGTACCCTATTAGATTTTTACTCATTTTTAACAGTCCTAATACTAACTAACCCATCTCCATTGATGAAGCTCGGCAACCTTTCTTAAACCCTATGAAGAACTATTTTTGGTTCATTCTTACATCACCTAAGATTAGAATTGTCACGTGGATGGCATTATCTAACTCATTACATGTAGCTCAACAAATTCTAAAAAGGAGAGTAAATAGATAAAAGATTGTCAAGTTTGTTGCATAAGGATATAATAATGTTTCTCACCTCTGATCACACCAAGTCATTCTATATTCATCAGATAGCCACCCCCAGTATCATGCCAATACATATCAAAGCTTGGAGAAATTTTTTATAATGTGGCTTTTTCATAAAACTAATGTAAAATTATATTTTTCCAAAAAAGTCTACAATACAAAGAGAAGATAATACTAATATAAAAACTATGGACATAGATATTCTAAATTAAATGATTTCTCATGAAAAAAGTAAATTATTTCTTTTTTTTACTTAAAAAATCATTCGCCAAACTATATAGTTGAGTTCTCGAACCAGTTCCCTCGTTATGTATATGATTGCCAAGGCATTAAAATTTTCTTGGAACATAGTCGAACTAATGCAAAGAATCATTTGTAAAATGAAAACATAACAATTGTGTGAAACATTAGGAAGTGGAGAGAAATTAATAAACAGAGAAATTTAGAAATTTAAACTTGAATTTATATGATCTTATTTACATATTTGATTTGTGATATTATATTTTTATGCGCGTGTTATTATAGTTTTATGTAAAATTTTAAAATAAATAAAAAATAATAACAAAAGTTTATGTTTTTGTTATTGAAATAAATGTCTAAATGTATAGATATCGTATCTTAGATGAGACATTTCATTGAAAATATTATTTTGTGGATATTATTAGAGTAAAAGTACCTTATTGAGTGTTTGACTAAAGTAAAATTATCACATTGTTCTTTAGTTTTTGTTGATAAATAAATTTCGCATTTTAACCCAAAACAATATTCCTATAATTTTGGAAAATATTACTTGAATTAGTTGTTTTCAATTTGATATTTTAGGACAATCCAATTTTGAATTTTAATTTCATAATTAGTAGCATAATAAATAAAATAATACATATCCTATTGTGTTCACTAAATGTACGATTTTATAAAGATGAATCTAGGTATTTTACGTATTATGTAATTAATTTAATTATGATTTCTAAATAGTGATTTCATTTTATTTAATTAAACATTTTAGTTACAAATTTGTGTGTGTGTGACTTTGCATATGTTTTTGGAATTGTGTTTTTGTAATATAACTGCATATAGTTAATGTCAACAAACTAATTATAGTGTTTTCATGTCTTTGCATTTTTTATTTTTTTAAATGAAATTTAGTTTCTAAGTTATAATGGGATTTTGTTAATATGATATAATTTAATACAATCTTTTTTAAAAAATGATTTTCAAATTAATATAGTTAAAACTAATTGATGAAATAATATATTTTTGTATAATGTAATCAGTAGTGCGTTTTAGTAAAAATATAATTAGTACATTACAAATTTCTTATTTTGTTGTAGAGATTTTGAAATATATTCAAAGGGGATGAGTCTATACAACATATTTAAAATGATATTTTTAGATTTCTTATTTATGTGTTTTTAATAATTTTAGTGATATATTTAATTTATCTCCAAAGTTATCAAATATAAAGATAAGTTTGAAATTAGTGGATCATAAGGAAGATAAAAATATACATGAAAAAGAATTTTTAGTTGAAGAAAAAAATAGTTTTGAATAAATATGGAACAAAATACAATCGCAAATGGCCAATACTATACCTCTTCATCTAGAACCATATTTTGGTGATAAACTTTGATATCTCATTTGCTTGGTAAATGATCATAATCGAATTGAGGAATGCGGTCTACTGCAAATGTATTTAGTAGAATAAACCCATTGGTGCATTGAGTGTAGGAGAAAAATAGTAAGGGAGACATGATACAACATAGATGAATAGTATTGTATACGTATGTGCAATGATTTAATTGTAAGAGATGAACAATAATATATATAGAAGTTGTTTTAGCAAAACTATGTTGGTGAGACTTTATTTAGATTTAAATTATAAAAAGGTGGCATTATAGCAACACATAAGTTACATTTGTGACATTTATTATGTTGTGTTAGTAGACAATAAATTTCTTAAAGTAGTTGAATAGTTAAGCGTTACCATTTTTTATGTATTTGTCTTCTTCTTTTATTTTGTGTGGACAAAACCTTTAGTAACCAAGCAGATGTGTAACCGTTTCTTGATAATCACGTATTGAATTATCCACTAATGCAAGCATATAAACTTGTGCTGTTTTTTGTATTAAGTCTCGTAACTGCTGTGGGATAATTTTCTTACAGTTTAATTGGTGATTTAAATGTTATTTATTGATTGATTTTACAGAAAATGAAAATAGACCAATAACATGGAAATAAAAAAATGCCAAGTGGACCAATTAAAAGGGAGAGAAACCCAAATTTTATATGTATGATTGTATGTAATAATTAAATGATGGATATTTTTATATTTATTTATAAATTTGTATGATGTTTAATTAATTGTGAACAAAAATATGGACAATATTGCAAATACGCACTTTGATATTTCAAATTTGAAGTGTTATATTTGGAGGAAAACACATGACACTTTAAATTTGGAGTGTGAGTGTCAATTTGGAGATGTCCTAAGAAAAAGACGATGTTCAATGTGTTTGCGATAGAATCTTACAAAGAACCAAATGATCAGCAAAAGAAAAAAAGTTAATCGAAACATTTAACTCAAAATATGTTTCCCACCAAAAAAATTAATATATAAGAGCATTTTCATCTATGGTTCTTAGAAAGTTTCTTATCAATAAATGATATATAAATATTAGAAAAGTATGAGAGAAAAACTAGAACCGCTTCTAGTTTAAGAGTTTTTAGAAGTGTAACTAAGGGCATCTCTAAAGGGTATCTTAAATCTTCAACTTTGAGGTATTCTCTATCTCAAATGATACTTCAAATCCTCAAATTTGAGATATCAACTTTTTGCATTTTTAATCCTTATATTTATTTATTATTTTAAATAATAATTTTAAGTTTTTTTTCAATTATTTTAGTAAAAATATATTTAATGTTTTACTTTGAATGTATATTAAATTTTACATATTATGTTTATAAACATATAAATAAAATTATAATAGAAGAATATCACTTACTACTAAAGTTTATTTTACAAAATAAAAACATAGAAAGTTTAATACAAAAAAAAACAATGCATCAAAATAAAATTACATAACACAACAAATATTATATCAATGCAAATTAAATTTTGTTTTAGATGTTATTGCTATGTATTCTAATAATTATGTAATGTTTTATTAATAAATATTTTATTTAATAATTAAAGAATAAATGTTTTATATTTATTTATACGTTGTAGGATTTTATGTGATGGTGAATAAAGATATGAACAATATTGCAAAATACACATTTTTAATACTTTAAATTTGAAGTATTGTCTATGAAGAAAAATACATAATACCTTAAATTTAAAGTGCATAATACTTTAAATTTGAAGTATTACTTCTGGAGATGCCTTAACAAAATTTCTTACATTTATTGTTTTTCATTTGTTCAATTATATTTTTACTAAAAAATAATAAAAAATAAAATTAAAATAGTAATGTTATCTTATTTTACTGGGTAACCATTGAAGATATTCTAACCGAAGGAAATAAACCTTTGCGACTTTGTCAAATGGAACATTTCTCTCCGCAGGCTTGTTATTATTTTAAAGATTCAAAATGTTTTCTTAGATCTCCGAACAAAAGGAAAAATTAGAAAGAAAACAAATATAAAAAAAAAACCAAAGAGTTGATTTCATCATGTCTGGAAAAAAAAGTAATGAATCTTTGTGGATCAAGCAAGCCAGTCGTCTCCATCCATGCCTTCAAAGTCCCCAATCTCCATGCTAATGTATAAATAATATAAAGACGTTACATTAGATTAAGGTATTATAAGAAATAAATAGATAATTGAAGACACGCAATGATTGATTAATAAATAAAAATAAAAGTAGGAAAATTAGGATGATGTCAAAGACCGTTTTGGGACATATGAGGATAGTAGTGATGTCGGCAACATTATCATTGGACCAGAATGGACAGACAGACTCGATCGGATCATGCACTTAACCGATGTGGATCATTCTCATCCCACATATTTCATTCATCGAGTTCATTTTTTATATCATGTTTTTAATTAATAAGTTTTTTTTTTTTTGGTTTTAATGTTAGGCTTTTTTTTTAATTAATTAATAAGTTATATTTAATTAGTTGTCAATATATACTTTAAAAAAATAAAAATAAAAAAGAGAATAATTACCAGGACAATGGAGGATAGGAGTAATGAGTGAGATTGTAAGGATGATGTAATTCTTCCTCTGTTTGGTTTAACCAGCAAGGAAATTCCATGACGTCACTAAGCTTTGGAAAGACGTCATCTTCCTCCGTTTTAGTATCTGTCTCTACCGTCTTCAACATGTTCATGGTTTCCATCATCTGATTCTCTTCGGCGGAAAACGATGGTTGATACGCCGGATCAGAAGTGTCGGCGAAGGTAAGAGGAGGTGAAGGGGAGGAGTAGATATGCAGATTCGTCGACGATGACGATGATGATGATGTTGACGAGGTTTGTATAAAGTCGTTGAAATCCTGTAAGTTTAGGTTTAGCCCTAACGGTTGATTAGGGAGGAGGAAACTGAGAGGCGGATTCGTCCAAGAAAATGGATCCGGAGGAGGAGGCGGAGGCGGTGGTTGAATTCTGGCGGATTGTCTCATGGAAGCACGATGTTGTTTTAAGGCGGTGACGATTTCGCGACGAGCTTCGGCCATGTTAAGAAGACGCTCTTGGTAAGGACGGCTAGTATGGAGTCGCCTCCTAACCTGTTTCTTGTGCGTTTGCGTTTGCGTTTTACCGCCGCTTCCATCAGTGGTGGTCATGATGGTGGTGAAAGAAGCAAGTGACGCGTGGTTCTTGCTTTTTGATCTGACTATATATTAAGATTAGTATGATATGATGTTCACCGAGTAAGTGTTTTTGTTTGATAATAATGATCACACAAAATGTCTCCGGAAACAAAACAGAAGAAGAGATAAGAGAGGTGATGAAGAAGGAGGAAGAAGAAGCAAAGTCTCATGCCTTATATAAATACTCCATTTTGCACATATTTATCTTTTTTTATTCTATATGGAAAATATTAGAAGAAATGAAAATATAGTTGCTCTTTTTTTCCTATTTTGGCAAAAAGTAGAACTGATATTTTTCTTCATTAAACTTTGCCATAAATGGATCTGCTTGAATGGTTGGCACTTGCCAGTAACTGACCAAAGTGTCCTCTTACTCAACAAAGAGAAGAAATATGATATTGCGTATAAGTAGATATTTAAGTACTTCATTAAACTTTGTCATAAGTGCTTTTTTTGTTAGAAGGTTTTTGAAAAGAAAGATTTATGGCTTTTTGGATTATATTTTGAAAAACAAGATATAAACCAGTTTTATCTTATAATTTTTATTTGCTAATCTGAAATTAGTGTATTTTCTGCATTATATTGAATTTTTGTTACAATATATATAGGACATTAGAAAGGAAAGAAAAAAGAGAAAATTGGATAATAGTGTATTAAATTTTTTATATTTATTAAAAATGTACTTTGTAAAAAATTTTGTGTTTTATTTTTTCGGTGACGATCAATTGTTATTGAATGATTGATTGTAAATTATTCATGTAAATGGTAAATTATTTTTTGAATAATAAATTGTTTTGTGAATAATGAATAGTTGATATTAATAAAAAAAACTACATATTGTCAAATAAATAAAAAGTGCATATTTTTCAGTTTAAAAAAATATATTTTCCAAAATATATAAAAAATATCTAATTTACAAATTTACTTATAAAACTTATCTCAGTGCTTGCATTTTCTTTTAGAATAAAACTGTATCTTGTCAAAAATATGTTTTAAAATTAATATTAATAGAATAATATATGTTCTTAAATGATAAAAGGTTATGCATAAATTAGAAGGTGTGAGAAATTTTCAATTTTTCAAGGGAGTGGAGTTTCAATATCAAAAGAAAGTAGAGAAAGAGGGTATTTTGGTAAATAAGAGAAGAGAATCCATATGACACTAGTCTTCTGTTTAAAGCCTTTGTCTGCAAGTACAGTGGGACCCCGTCTACATGAAGATCAACAAATGCTCCTTTATATATTCTATTTTATTTTTTTATTTTTTCACGACCTTTTATTATTATAATTATATATATATTTGATTATTAGTAGACGAGGGTTGAACAAATGAACGAAAATGTTTCTTTCTCACCGTTTTTTCTCTTTATGCTCTCTCTTTGCGAGGCGTTTCATCTTTCATAGAGGTTGCCTCATTTCTCTCCAAGAATATCTCTTTCACGATATGCGACCAACCACAAGTTTTCTCTCTCTTCATCGTTTCATTTCCCATCTCTTTTTCTCTAACAAAGCACTCGAGCACTCTATTCCTTGTTTTCTTCTTTCAGCTCCTCGCCACCCCTTTTCTCATCCATTCCTACTATATTATGTCTCTTTCACTTCGCATTCACCTCATCTTCTACATTCATCCCTTTTTTCTCTGATTTGTCATCTATGCATTTTTCATCCTTTTATCTCTGTTTCACCTATTACACTACATCTCCACTTTTTCCGATGTCTAGTGGTGACCTTTGGCGCCACATGCAAAACTTCACCTTCGGATCCCACATGCAGCCGTTTCGCACCCTTCCGGATACTCGCCGAACCCTTGATATCAACAATCGGCTCAGTCTCTTGGTTCGGGGGATGAAACCTTCGCAACAAAACCTCCTCGAGATGAAGAACACACTTCGAAAAGCTTGGCGCCTCCACGATCGGGTCTCGGGACAAATCAATGATGATGAGACTATTCAGTTCTATTTTCGTGAAGAGCACCATCTTCTGTCTGTGTTGGATCGTGGTCTATGGTGTTTCCGCGATTAGATGGTGATTATGGACCGTTGATCTCACTGGTATTACCCCGATTATCTATCCATTATCTTCTTCTGGATACAGATCTTGGGTCTCCCTAATGGTTATCGCACTCGTACGATGGCTGAGGACATTACCCGTGAAATCGGGTACATGGAAGGTTTTCGTCTCTTTGAAGCAACTAAAGAATTTAAGGCTGAAGTATGGGCTCGTCCGAAGATTTCGGCTGATTCACCACTGGTATTTGTTTGCACACTCCACGTGGATGATGGACATGAAGCTGTTCCTATCCACTTTTCTACAACCATCTTCGTCGATTATGTTCCCGTTGTGGTCTTCTTAGCCATGACTCATCTCTTTGCAACCTGTCTCCGGATCCTCAGCCTCCTCAAGATCAGATTGATGCACCTCTCTTAGACATTCCTCATGATGATCAACCTTTAATGTATGCGGCTCCTGAGCAACCATAAGGAAACTCTCCTCCAAGCTCTCCTTCTCAAACTGGTGATCCTTCTAATACTTCAAGCTTACCATCTATTGACCCCACTTTGCAATCTGATTCCTATTACATGGGTTACTTTGTGGACGACCCGATGGCTTATAGCTCTACTCTAGTTTTCCCACCAATCAACCCTCATATGTATAAACCTGGACAAGCAAGTGGTTCGTCCCTCCCTTACAGGAAACGTAAAGCTACAGAGGAACACACTGGAGCAAGCCCAACTAGTCGACCTCGTACCAGCTCTGAAGCGCGTCAAGATGGTGTGGTGGCCGCCGTAGAGCCACCAGAGGAGCCATGATCCTAATGCATTGGAAATGTCAAGGGCTAGAGAGCCCCTTGACAGTTCGGTATCTTCAAGATATTAGGCGTCTTCACAAACCTGATATCGTGCTCCTCACGGAAATAAAACAGTCTACCTCTTTTATCTCTTAGATTTGTAATAAATTAGGATTTTAAAACTTTTGGGTTGTGCCGCTTGTGGGGCGTGCATGGGGCTTAGCTATTTTTTGGCCGTCCCCCTTTTCTTTTCGGATCTTTGGTACTCCTACAGCTCATCTTTTCTCGGCTTATGTTGTAAGTTCTACAGAACCACCCTTTTACCTTCACTATGTATATGGCTCTCCGGTTTATTCTTCTCGCATGCGCCAATGGGACTTGTTATCCCGATGGTTATTAGCTGGCCCCTCTTAGTCACATTCACGTTTACTACTCGGGGATTTTAATGATATCTTATCAAACAAGGAAAAATTAGGGGGCCCTCCTCATCTTCACTACTCTTTTAAAGGTTTTCGAACTTTTGTTTCCTTACTTGGTCTCGAAGACATCAAGGCCTCAGGCAATCGATTCACATAGTGTGGACGTCGACATCCACACTTTGTTCATACCGCAATTGATAGGGCTATGGCGAATATTCACTGGCAAAACATGTTTCCCAATGCTTCCCTTCAGCCATTGCGTTTGATAGGCTCCGACCATAAACCCATCCTCGTGAATACGATGGGCTTCAGGCACTCTAAGCCCAAACTGTTTTGCTATGACTCTCATTGGAGCTCAGTCCCCTCCTTGTACTCTACGCTAGCCCATGCTTGGTCTCATCTTCGATCTTCTATGACAGCAGCTGATTTCTCGACTACTCTTACCAAATGTCATTCTGCGTTGTCAAAATGGAGGTCCAAGAATAACACAAATTCTAGAGTTCATATCTCTACTTTACAAGACCAAAGTGATCAAGAATTCTCCTCCCCAAATCATGATTTTGATCATATCAATTCACTTAAGCAGGAACTCGCAACACAATATAATTTCGAGGAAGCGTATTGGCGCACTAAAAGTAGAATAAATTGGCTCAGTCACGGTGACAAAAATACGGCTTTCTTTCACGCCAAGACTAAAAAACGCCGTCTCTGTAATCACATAACCTTTATTCGTTTCCCTGATGGCCATGACTGTCTCCAACCCTCTCAAATACGACATGTCATCCTTGAATATTTTCACTCACTTTATAGCCTTACCAAACCACCCGATGCTTCCCCACTAATTGCTCATGTTCCAACCCGGGTAAATCAAGCCATTAATGACTCTTTGCTCAAGCCACTTTCCACTAAAGAAGTACACACTGCACTCTTTGCAATGTCCAATGATAAATCTCATGGTCCGGATGGGTTAGGCCCTAGTTTTTACAAGGATCGTTGGAACATTTTAAAGCAGGATATCTTCACGGTGGTCCAAACCTTTTTTGAAACAGGAGTTTTTGCTAACGAGCTTAATCATACCCATATTTGTCTTATCCCAAACACATTCAATCCTTAATCTATGAATGATTACCGGCCTATTATCTTAACCAACATCATTTACAAAATCATTTCCAAAGTACTGGCTAATCGCTTACGTCCTTGGCTCCACCAAATCATCTCAGAGCCAATCTGCTTTCATACCCGACCGTCAGATTACAGATAACGTCCTTATCTCCCATGAAATGTTACATTCCTTGGGTATTCGCACTCTCAAATCCCCTTTCTTGGCTTGTAAACTCGATATTAGTAAAGCCTTTGATAAGGTAAGTTGGGATTATTTGCAAAAAATAATGATTAAGCTTGGCTTTCACCCGACATGGATCTCTTGGGTAATGACCTGTGTAACAACGCCTACGTACTCAGTCCTAATTAATGGGAACCCTCAGGGTCATATTATTCCTTCCAGGGGATTATGACAAGGAGACCCGATATCCCCATACTTGTATTTGTTATGTACAGAAGGTCTCTCAGCACTCATCCAACACTACTCTGCTATAGGCTCTCTTCACGGATTTTGAGCCTCCAGACGTAGTCCACCTATTTCCCATCTTTTCTTTGTGGATGACTCTATGATTTTTTGTCGAGCCTTGATCCAAGAGTGAATACACTAAAGAATGTCTTGTTTCTCTACGCTTCTATATCCGGTCAACACATCAACTTCAACAAGTCATCACTATTGTTTGGGAAAGGTATCCCCATATCCTTACGCAATATCCTATCATCCTTACTTGGCATCCAAGACACATCAGGTTTTTCCAAATATTTGGGTTTACTAGGTTTGATATCCAAAAATATCACCTCTGCTTTTCACCTCTGCTTTTCACCTCTGCTTTTCACTATTTATAGAGTCAAGGAGACCCGCTATCCCCATACTTGTATTTGTTATGTACAGAAGGTCTCTCAGCACTCATCCAACACCACTCTGCTATAGGCTCTCTATACGGATTTCGAGCCTTCAGACGTAGTCCACCTATTTCCCATCTTTTTTTTGTGGATGATTCTATGATTTTTTGTCGAGCCTCGATCCAAGAGTGTAATACACTAAAGAATGTCTTGTCTTTCTATGCTTCTATATCCGGTCAACACATCAACTTCAACAAGCCATCACTATTGTTTGGGAAAGGTATCCTCATATCCTTACACAATACCCTATCCTCCTTACTTGACATCCAAGACACATCATGTTTTTCCAAATATTTGGGTTTACCATGTTCGATAACCAAAAATATCACCTCTGCTTTTCACTATTTATTGGACCACATGCGCTCTAAGACGGATTCTTGGTACCATAAACTTTTGTCTCCTGCGGGTAAGGAAGTTTTGATAAAGGCGGTCCTAACCGCCCTCCCAGCTTACTGTATGACTTGTTTTCCCCTCCCACTCAAGCTACTCAACCAACTCACTTCACTTATCCGTAGGTTCTGGTGGTCTTTGAAGCCTCATTCTAACCCAATCTTTTGGACTTCATGGCAAAAGCTAAGTCAGCCCAAATGCTCGGGAGGCATAGGTTTTAAGGATCTTCTTGACTTCAATATTGCTTTACTGGCAAAACAGAGCTGGCGCCTTCTTACCCACCCGGACTCACTTTTATCCCGGGTTTACAAAACCAAATATTATCCAAACACTAGCTTATTATCAGCAGGATTGGTTCGCAGATCAAGCTCAACACAGAAAAGGCGCAAAGGCATGATCTGCGAACCAATCCTTTGCGCCTTTTGTGTGTTGTGTTGACTCAACTTGGGTTTCTGTCTGCGACCCAATAGTCAGCCCCACCTGTGGAGTCTAGTCTTCATGTTGAAGCTTTGGCTCTTAAGGATGGGGTTTAATCGCTACGACTTCTAAACTATGATGATGTTATCTTTGCAACCGACTCACAACTATTGGTCGACATTATACAAATTTTAGGCACAGGGTAGAATGCTCGGCATACAATTGCACCAATCTGCCATGATATTATGAATTATCTCCGCAACTCGGAACTTCAGAACATACCACGATCACAAAATTCGTTTGCGGACTCTCTGGTAAAACTAGCGCATAGAAATCTATTTGATAATGTAATCTCTTGGAATGCTCGTTGATCTTTAATTAATTACAAAGTTGACAAAAAAGAAGAAGAGTAGGGTTGAAAAAGAATTGTCACACAAGAGATGAATGGAGGTGAAGTTGCAACATAATGTAACAAATTAGAGAGACCCATTCATGATACAATCGAATTCATGTGCTCTGAATCCGATGATGAAAGTGTCAGAGGAACATCAAAGACTCTATTTGGAAAAGAGTTTTTTTTTTCTTTTTGACATGGGCTCAAACATACTGAAATCCAAACAGCAATTCAAGTTGAAGTCCATCAGTATTCCATGCAGAACAAAGCAAAAGCAGAGTATTCCACCTACGACCTGTAATAAGACAAGCAATGTTAACAAAGTTGCAGAAAAAAAAATTCAACCACCAAAAAGCAGAATCAAACAAGAAGCACAGCTGTCAAATGATCATTCACAATAAATTCCAATCATTAGCTAAGGAATAAGAGCTAGACACGTGTATTAGGGAAAATAGTGAGCTTTTATATATATTCAATCTCTTATGTAATCGATTTGTTTAAGCAATGAAAAACACAAAAGTTTACGTCTTTATTTCAATCTTATTCATTATGCTTTCATGGTATCAGAGCTATGGATACATCCATGGAATCTCATGTTTATCCCACTCTTAACATTTTTAAATGTGTGATGATCTCACATAAAGAAATTATATTTTGTGGAAAATCAGTTCAAACATTTCCTCTCAGCTTAGGGACTTCTGGGTTTTATAAATGGAACATTTGTTGCACCACCAGAAACTATACAGGTCCCAGGTCATGTAGGAGATAAACCAGCTCTGAATCCTAACTATCTTGAGTGGCAAAGAGGAGACCAAGTGGTCAAGGCTTGGCTTTTTGGTTCTTTCTCAGAAGACATATTAAGCATTGTGGTTGGCTGCATCACCTCACAAGATATCTGGAACACACTATCAAGGCATTCAACAGAGTGTCTTCTTCAAGGCTGTTCGAGCTGCAAAGAAAACTGCAAACAACACATAAATGGGACAAAACTATGAGTGACTACCTATAAGGTCTAAAGACTCTATGTGACCAGCTTACATTTATTGGTAGCCCAGTCACTAAGAATATGAAGATCTTTGTTGCGTTACATGGTCTTGGTAAAGAATGCGAGCCTATCAAAACTACTGTTGAAAGCTCAATGGACACTATACCAAAACCTACCTTTGAGGATGTCATCTCAAAACTCACAACTATGATAACATGATACAAGCATACAACATAGAAAATGTCTCATTTCGTCTAGCTTTTAACACAGTAAGATTGAAAACCCTCAGCAGTATTATGGAAGTAGAGGAAGAGGCTATGTCAGACACAACTCCTTCAGGAAGAGGCTTCTCAATCAGAAGAAGAGGATTTCCTCAACATATATTATCTTCTTTAAACTCCTATACTGGTTCTATTTCATCTTATGGGGAGGACACAAGGCCTCAATTTCATATATGTGGAAGAGCTAGCCACTAGGCACTTAAATGTTGGCACATGTTCGATTACTCATACCAGTTTAAGGATGTGCCATCAGCCTTAGCAGCTTTACGCATCACAAATGTGTCTGAACACTTAGGGACATAGTGGTATCCAGATACTGGAGCCAGTTCTCACATCACCAACTCATATCACAACCTCCAACACTCTCAACCTTACCATGGTTCTGATGCAGTAATGGTAGGCAATGGGGAGTTTCTACCCATTACTTACACAAGATCCACTGTTTTACCTTTCTCCTTAGGTAAGTTATACCTTAACGATGTTCTTTTTTTTCTGACATTGCTAAGTCTTTGTTATCAGTCTCAAGAGTTACAAAAGATTAATATCCATGTTCATTTGAATTTGACTGTATGATGTGCTCATTAAGGACAAGGTAACACAGAGAATTCTCAGCTTGGGAAGAAGTTTTGATGAGGGTATGTACGTACTGGAAGAATCACCTCCTCAGGCTCATTTCTCGTCTAGACAAAAAACAACCAGGGGAGACATATGGCACAAACGACTTGGTTATCCAAGTGATTCATTTTTACAACAATTGATAGCAAATAAACTTATCTCTGCAAACAAGGATTCAAACAATATGTGTGAAGCATATAGATTGGAAAAGAGTACTAGATTACTTTTCTTTTCATCAACTTTTTCTGCTTCAAAACCCCTAGAAAGAATACATTATGATCTATGGGGTCCTTCTCTATCTATGAAAGGATTTAAGTTCTGTGTAGTGTTTATTGATCACTGGTCCAAAATTTGCTGGTTTTATCCATTGAAATCAAAGTCAAATTTCTTTAACACTTTCTGTATGTTCCATAAATTAGTAGAAAACCAGTTAAACACTCAAATAAGAATTTTCCAACGTGATGGAGGTTTTGAATTTATGAGCACTCAATTCATAAATCAGTTGTCTAACAATGGTATTCAACAACAAATATCATGTTCTCATACACCCCCAACAGATTAGGCTATCAGAAAGAAAACACAGATATAACACAGAGTTAGGACTCTCTATGATGTTCGATAGCAAAATGCCTCAAAGGTATTGGGTATAAGCTTTCTTTACAGCTAATTTCCTGATAAACCTACTAGCATCAATCTCCTTAGAAGATAATTGTAGCCCTTGTCAGAAACTATATGGAAAACCACATGTTTACACAACCTTAAGATCATTTGGGTGTGCCTACTACCATACTCTACGTAACTATGTTGCTCATAAATTTGAACCAAGAACACTCTCGTGTGTCTTTCTTGGTTATAATGATAAGTATAAAGGCTATAGATGTCTTTATCCACCTACTAAAAGAGTTTATATAAGTCAACATGTTTTGTTTGAAGAAAGCTACTTCCATTTTGCAAATATTAAGTCATACCATCCAACTCATCAGCCTACCCTATTGGATGCATGGCAGAGGAGCTTTTACCAAACAATATCTCACAGTCTACATCAGTACAACCTACTCCAAATGTTGACATGACAAGTGCTACTATGCTCCAAGCACCTATACCACAACCTTATGTCATTCAATAGCCTCTCAGTCAACCAGCTTCTCCTGCCCCAGTTACAGGAGATAGTCATCATCATCAGAACCAAATGATGTTACACTATCCACTTCTCCTTACATATATGTCTCAGTCACAACACTACAGAGTTGACTACTACAGATGTGGGAGAGTGTACTGAGCGTACGACAGGCTTTGAACCTGATCATATTGGCGACATCACTACTCCTTCATCTACTAGGCTCGTCACTCCATAGATTCAACAATAGTACACTCCACAAGCGCATCATCCAATGGTGACCAGACTAAGATATGAAATAAGGAAACCTAATTCTAAGTATGTTTTACTTACATATAATACATCTTATCATGAACCTAAAACTGTTAATGCAACTCTAAGGGATCCAGGTTGGAAGAAGGCTATGCAAGTGGGTATATAGGACTATTGATCCATCTATACATGTTTTAGGATGCAAGTGGGTATATAGGACTAAGTTAAAAGTTGATGGAGGCTTAAATAAATTAAAATCTAGAATTGTAGCCAAAGGTTTTCATCAAGAGGAAGGAATATATTATTTAGAAACCTACAGTCATGTGGTTAGAACATCTAAAATGAGACTTGTCTTACACACAACCATAATCATGAACTAGAACATCAAACAACTTGATGTAAAGAATGCATTTTTGCATAATAAACTGTGCGAGACAGTTTACATGAAGCAATCTACATGCTTCATCAACAAGGATAAACCTACACTTGTATACAAACTACACAAATCTTTATATGGCCTCAAACAGTCCCCAAGAGCATAGTTTACAGATTTAGCTCTTATCTACTGGAACATGGGTTTATTTGCATAAAGAAAGATGCATCTTTATTCATTTTTATGTAAGACACTGATGTAATGATGTTGTTATGATATGGTGATAACAAGAAAAAATGACACACTTATCTCTAAACTCTTAAGTGAGATGTGCACAGAGTTCAAAATTAAAGACTTGGGCCATTACACTATTTCCTAGGCATTCAAGAAAAGGTCCATGACTCAAGTCTCTTTCTATCTCAACATAATATATTGAGGACTTACTGTTTTTGGCCAATATACCGTAATGTGCACCCATAGAGAGTCCACTTCCTCTGCAACTGGACAACTTTCCAGACCAGTTTGAGCTATTTCCCAATCCAACCTACTTCAAATGTTTGGCAGGAAAGCTCTAATACCTGACATTAACCACACCAGACATACAGTTTTCGGTAAACTATGTCTACCAAAAGATGCATCAACCTACAATGTTAGATTTCAAGCTATTAAAGAGGATCATACGATATCTAAAGGGAACAATGCATATGGGAATCAACTTCAATAAGAACACTGATTTCACCTTCGAGCTTGCATTGACTCAAACTGGGCAGGGTGTAAAGTAGCACGAAGATCTACTGGAGGCTATTGTACCTTTCTGGGAGACAACATCATTTCATGGTCATCAAGAAAACATTCAACAGTCTATAAAAGCTCTACAGAAGCCGAGTATAGAACATTATCAGAAACAACAACTAAGATTACATGGTTAAATCATATGATGAAAGAGTTGGGCATACCTTAACACAAGATTCCAGAAATCTATTGCAACAATCAATCATCTGTGTACTTAAACACGAATCCATCTCTCACTCTCGCATCAAGCACTTTGATACTGATTTCCATTATGTCAGAGAAAGATTAGCTCTGGGTTCATTAATCGTCAATCACATCTCCAATGAGTTCCAGCTAGCTGACATCTTCACAAAATCTATGGCAGTCGGACCATTTTGTTTACTCAGATTCAAACTAGATGTTGATAACTTCTCAAATTATCAGACACCAAGTTTGAAGGGGTATGTCAGAGGAACACCATAGACTCTACCTCGAAAAGAGTCATCTCCTCTTTTTGACATGGGCTCAAACATACTGGAAGCCCAAACAACAAATCAATTTGAAGCCCATCAGTAGCCCGCGCAGAACAGAGCAAAAGCATAGTACTCCACCTGCAACATGCAAAAAGACAAGCAACGTTAACAAAGTTGCAGAAGACAAATCCAACCACCAAAAAGCAGAATCAAACAAGAAGCACATTTGTCAGATGATCCTTCACAATAGGTTTTAATCATTAGCTGAGGAATAAGAGCTAGACATGTGTATTAGGGCAAACATTGAGCTTCTCTATATATTCAAGCTCTTGTGTAATCGATTTGTATAAGCAATGAAAGACACAATATTCTAAGTCTTTATTTCAATCTTATTCATTCTGCTTTCAGAAAGACCTTCTTGAAAAAATTGTGAGCTTAACCAAGTAGTTGTAGTTTAATGATTACCAGACTTGAGAAGGAGTCGTTCTATTGACCTAAGCTATGGATCGATTCTTCTTGGCTAGTCGAAGATGGTGTCACACATTAGGTCTATTAAAAATCCAGTGAGTGAACAATTCGATGGTATCATTCATCCTAAAAAGAAATTAAAGACCCCAAATTTTCATAATTTTTTAAAAAATCATTATGTTATTTTGCTTCGAAATATCTCCTCTCATCCGGTTAGGCTTTTGTATAACAGTTTAAAGTGGTGTACAATTAGAGTTTTATGCTATAAATTTTGTCTAGTTTTTCTAGTTATTTTTTTGTCTAATTTTTTGAGTCTTTTAAGCGATGGTTTCTTTATGTTCCCTCTTTACCTAGACTTTGCCTTAATTTAATGTTAAAGATTTTGACTTAATTTAATGTTTAAAAGAAGAAATTATTGACATCACCAAAAATGTGAGAGATGGAGAGTATGGTGAAAATGTGTCAGCAAGCGAAATAATGGGGACGTATATGTAGAAATAGTCCAAATTCGAGATTTCTTTCAAACTCACCCTTCCCTTGTCAATGTCATTATTCAATACGTTTTCTTTTACATTATGGTGCAAATAATATTGGTGAATGAATTTTAGAAACTTTCTTTTCTCTTTCTAAATCTTCTATTCTCTCTCTTCGCTTAATAGATTTAGAGCTCTCTAGATTTTCGACGGTTGTTTGAGGCGGTGAGATGAAGGAGACCACCGAAGCTTTTCTGTTGATTAATTACGACATCATGCACTGCGTAGGGGTGGTGGTTGTCTTCGGTGATCCGTCAATGGAGACGCTCTCCCTCTCCTTTTATCTGACGTCGGCTGGCGGTGCGGGGGCTTAGCAAGCACAGATATACAAATCTCCCATAACGACTGGAGAGTTTGTCAGTGGCCAACTTTCCATCCTTCCTTTCTGATCTATGCATGGCCGTCATCTCGAATGGTTATCTTAGGAGCTTTCAAGACGGTTTTTGCGGTGGCTCTTCATAAGCCACACGATGTCCTTTTATGTCTATGCCAGTGGTGGAAAAATTCTAGTCCTCCACCTTTGCAACTGTCCTAGATTTTTTCGCGATGTTTTTCAGCGTTTTTCGGTGAGTATAGTTGCCTTTTTCTACTATCTCACATATTGTTGGTGTTCTTCGGTGGCGCTAGGCGCAAGTGAAGCTCTTGATAGCATGGTGAACTGGTTCAAGGAGATTTTGGTGGCCAGTCACGGTGAAAAATTCTTCTCCGACAATGGTTTTCACGTTCAAAGGGTTAGACGTAGTGCATCTACCCGGTAAGAAGGTGACCGGTTCGAGGATTCCTCGGACGATCGCTTTGGACTTTGTAATTGTCGTAATGGTTAACTCACAATTTAGATCAGACCTTTAAACATATATATATATATATATATATATA
>OVBE01004312.1:0-24327 GCA_900406425.1 Iberis pinnata | reverse complement strand
AAATATTATATATATATATATATATATATATAACACATAAAAACATAAGAATAAAATTTAATAAGAAAATAGAAATCTAATACATAAATAACTTTTTGAAAATGCAAAACTAATATGTTAAAAAATATATATATCCCAAATATATGGATATTTAATTGTGATTCTATATGGAATTGCAACAATTATAACGATTTCAAATTTGGAACCAACGCTTATAAATTAAATATTTTTGGAATCGCGCTTGCTTCCTCACGTTTCAGAAGCTTTTGATTTTTAAGGGAAACATGGACATCCAACAAAACTTCTGTGCTACCTAGCTCATTTTTTCTTGTAAATTCTAGTTCTAAAATTCTAACCCACTATTACACATAACTAGTTTCATATAGGTGGATCCCGATTCAATATATATATTAAAGGTTTTACTCCTTACGTTTTAAAATCTTATATTTTATTATTTAGAAAAACAACATATTTAATTATTATTTTTGTATTAAAAGCAAGATAATTGCAAAAAATGTCAACACAAATACTAATTGTCTCCTATTTGCATTTTATGAATTAATATGTACTTATTCGATTGAAAGTTTGAAACTAATTCATTAATTAAGAGTTAACTAATATCTAAAAGAGAAAATCCCTTTTAAAACTCACTAGAGATTTACTTATTAAAAAGAAACAGAAAAATTTTGGTGCTAAATTGTTTAAATTAACACTACATAAACTATTCCAATGATTATAGACTAAGAGAAACAAAAGTCTGTGTATGTAGTATTATAGTTACAATTGATAGGTTACCGAAATCATATAAAATTGATTAGTAAACTCTTGTGGGTTTATGGAAGATAAAAGTAAGTAGAAACAAAAATAAAAATATCTCTCTATAATTATAAAGACGAGAGTCGCGGTGATGTATTGTTTTTTAAAGTCACGACGTAAAGTGATATGAAAGTTTGCAATCAAGGAGTTGATGAGATCAGAAAACTGATGCGGATTTGGAATCAAGGAGCTGAGTGAATCATAAGTATGAAGTGGAAATCTCGGGTGAAGACGATCTTCGTATATATGCAAGTTAAAATTCTGAAACGAGATTGACGGTTGAAGATAAAGACTGGCGTTGGACTTCTTTGAATATCTTAACAAATAAAAGGAGGTTGCGAGAATATCTAGGAAATAGATATTCAAGGATGGGTTTTTGATACTAGTAAGATATTTCGTGAGGATATATTCTTTTAGAGTTTGGGTAGTGTATAAATAAAGAGAAAAGTGTTCTTGGCGATTTAACACTTTTTTCTTTATTCTTGCTAAGGGTTTTTATTCGACTTCCAAAAACAGAGAGTTGTTTTGGTGAGTGTTCTTAGGCTTCTAAAGGGAATCACGGGTTAAGTGATTTAGTTTAGGGAGTTGTTTTTATTAAACTTATAGGTGACAATCTTCTTTTTGTGTAAAACATATTTGGGTTGATTCTTTGTAAGAAAGATCAAAAAAATTAAGTTTAATAAAAGATTGGTTTTTTTTTTAGTCGACGTATTGATTCAATAATTATCCTCTATACATTTTCAATTGGTATAAGAGCGGATCATCGACTAATGGATTTTTTTATCCTATAAACATGTGAGATCTTGTGGCAAGTATGGAGAATAATCAACAGTTTGTGATGATAAACAAACCATTGGTGCTAGATGCTGACAATTATGGATACTGGAAAGTTCAGATGACTCAAGTCATACAAAGCATTGATATGGATGCTTGGATTGTAGTTGTTGAAGGTTGGGATCCACCAATGCACCAAAATTAAGAAGGTGAGAAAATACCAAAACCAATGAAAGATTGGACTTTGGCTGAGAAGAGCGAAGCAAAAGCAAATTCACAAGCACTTACTAAAATTTTCACCTTGTTGCCTATTAATGAATTCACCAGAGTTCAAGGGTGTACAAGAGCCAAATATGCATGTGATATCTTGAAAACTTCATATGAAGGTACGTCTAATGTGAAACGTACTCGCATTGATATGTTGGCCTCCGAATTCGAAACACTCACTATGGATGAGCATGAAACGGTTAACCAATTCAACAGGAACATAAGTAGAATAGCACATGAAGCATTAGTGCTAGGAAAGACATACAAAGACACGAAGCTGGTTAAGAAACTTCTCAGAAGTCTACCAGATAAATTCCAGCCACACATGTCATCCATTGAAGTGGCCTTGGATTCATACATTATGAAGTTTGAACAAGTTGCAGGGATGATGCAGGCTTATGAACTTAAAATCAGGAAAAAGGAGATGGCTGCCGATAAAGGAATTGCATTGGTGGCTTCGGAAAAGACTGCTAATCAGGAAGCTGATTTGGAAGACAAGGTTGGACTAATAGTCAAGAAGTACTTCATAAAAATCGAAAGGGGTCAAAAGAAGAGTAATTTAAGTTTCAGAAGTGATCAAGACAGATATGTGAAGAAAGCAGAAAAACAGAGTTTTGAATGTGAAGGTTTTGGACATTTCAAGGCTGATTGTCCAACTTTGAAGAGACGTGGCACTCTAAAAAGTTATGAATGTAAATGTTATGGTCATACTAGAACTGATTGTGTAGGAAGATCAAAAGGAACTGGAAATGACAAGTCTTTTGTAAGTTGGAGTGAAAGTGATTATGAAGATGAGAAGGAAGAAGGAGATATTCTGAATAACTATGTGTCATTCTTAGGAATCATACAGGAAGATGATGATGATCAAGACATTGATGAGGAAGCAGATTTTTCTCTTGAAGAAGAAAACAAGATTCTGGTTAAGCATCTGATTCTTAAGAGTAACGAAATCAAACGTTTTACTAAGTTGACTGAAGCTATTACTAAAGACAAAAAGGAACTCCATGTACTGTTATACAAGGAGAAACTGAAGAATGAACTTGCTGAAGGGAGATTGCAAGAACAGTTGAGGAACATCAAAATGTTAAGTAATAGCACAAAGGATCTGGATAAGCTGTTATCCATTGGAAAGATGGGAAAAGATAACTGGGGTCTAGGTTACAATGGTAACAATAAGTTCAAAGAATCCAAGTTCGTGAAAGGACAAAGTAGTTCTACTATGAATCATGCTTCACACAAACATATACCCTCGGCTAAATCATTTCAAAGAACTGATTATGTAGTAGGCTGCTGATACTGTGGAAAGCTGGGACATTACAAGTACTACTGTCGATTGTTTCTCAACAATGTGTCAATTCTGAAGATGCAGAAGCGTGTTTACACAGGTGTGGGTTCGTAAGAATGATATGTATCTAGAGATGAGGAGAAAGGTCAGTCTAGACGCAGAAAAGCAAGATGACCAGATTGTTTGTCATGTGGCATTCTCAGTAGAATCAGACTCAAATGAAGCCTCATGGTATTTTAACAGTGGATGCTCAAGACATATGACTGGAGTACAAGGAAAACTAAACAAATTTCAAGAAATCTCAGCTGCAAAGGTTTCATTTGGTGATGGATCTAAGGGAAAAACCAGAGGAAAAAGGATGACTGGTGGTAGTGAGCTTGAACTCTCTGATGCTTACCTTGTTGATGGTCTTAAAGTTAACTTGATCAGTATCAGTCATTTGTGTGACGAAAGCCTGGAAGTCACTTTCACTATAACAACATGTAAGGCCATAAATGACCTAGGGGTAATCAAACTAGAAGGGTTGAGATCAGGTAACAACTGTTACATGTGGAGACCACGAAACAAGTGTCTGAGTGTAATAAAAAGTTCTGAAGCACAATTGTGGCATCAAAAACTTGGGCATTTGAATATGCGGATCTTGTTTAAGCTAGTTAATCATGAAGTTTTTCTAGGAGTACCAAAGATACAAGAACCCGATTCATTTATCTGTGGACCTTGTGCACACGGGAAACAGATTAGAGCATATCACAAGTCTGTTCCTGATGTCAAGTCCTCTGAGCCTCTAGCATTGGTCCATATGGATTTAATGGGACCCATACAAGTTGAAAGTCTTACATGGAAGAAGTATATTCTGGTAATATTTGATGATTTTATCAGATATACATGGGTACGATTCTTGAGAGAAAAATCTGAAACTTTGGAAATTTTTAAGATTTTAGCATTACAACTCAAGAAAGAGAAGTGTGGAATCAAGACAATACATAGTGATCATGGAGGAGAATTTCATAATGATCTCTTTGACATGTTCTATCAAATTCAACGTATTGTTCATCAATACTCAGCACCTCGAACACCACAACAAAAATGGAGTGTTAGAACGAAAGAACAGAACATTACAAAAAATGACTAGAGCAATGTTGCATGGAAATCAAGTTGCTAAACACTTCTAGGCTGAAGCAATCAACATTGCTTGCTATATTGTCAATCGAGTGTATGTTCGCAAAGGAACAAAATTAACTCCATATGAAATGTGGAAAGGTAAATGTGGATGGTAAAATCCACAATGTATTTTTATCAAGTTGATCTTAATGATAAATTCGTTGTTCTTGTTAAAATCAGAAAAAGACGCAACACAAACTCAGATAGAAAATAGATTTTATTGATCTCAAACGTACGACTACGAACAACTAGTTGATTGCCAATTCTTAGTAAAAAAGTAGTTCTTGTCTCCAAAATCCAAAATCCCTCCCTTTTCATTCTATCTCCTTCGTTTTTATATCTATCTCCGCCCAACTTGGGTAGTTCCGATCTTCTCGGTTTTTTGGGCCTACAATCTCGGCGACTCCCTACCATCTCGGAAACATCACGACTTGGTCTCCTCTTGCTCAGTTCGTACTCACATTCTTCTCAGTCCGTCTATGTCCTGAGTGCTCAACTACTTATCTTTCGCACCGAGGTAGAAATCTATTTGGTAAATCCTTTTGTGTCTTAGTGCATGCTGAGCCATCATCCGGAACGTGAAACTAGTTAAAGCAAAATCCTGCTGAGGGGGTTTTGACACCAACAGATTAGCCCCCAGGTCTCCCGATGAGCTTAGCGAGTTGGGTGACCTTCGAAAATTGATTGGTGAACTTCCAGTTTGGATTGCCTGTTTTAAGATTATCTCCATCTACAATTCCCATTTGGATATACACGCATTCATATATGATTATCACATATGTATTTTAATTTTTTGTGTTGAATCGAATAATCTTATTTATCCAAGGATTTAGCGTTTGTTAGGTCGATTTGTTGCGAGTTTGGTTGAAGAAATCTCAACAGTCCGGCGGCTATTCTTCGTAGCACACGACATGTGCTTCAATTTCAAAATTAAAAAGCGTCATCATTGTGTCTACAAAAGGTGGCTTCGTATTCTTTGAGGCAATTAATGCTGCTTTCCCTCTCTCCTCAAGTGACTGGAACCGTCTCCCCACTACGCATTCAACCGCCAACTTCTTCTCTCTCTCTTTACGCAACCTAAGGTACTGTTATTTCATATCTCATCTCTCATAATTTCTGCTAGGGTTTACTGTTTCCCCTTCCAATTTGTTCTCTTCTTCTTTGAATTTTCTCCGATTCTCTTGGATTTTCTTTTCCTTTCCACTTCTCTTCCTTTAATTTCGTATCCCGTCTCGGCCTTCCCTTTATGTCGAAACAACTGGCGCTTCGTTCTCGGAGCAGGAGCTCGTCATCGCATGCTGCAGCCAGTACGAGCGTCGGAACCCCCATCGTTTCCAATCCAAGGTCCAAGGCGGCTACGGCTCCGCAAATCATGACTTTCTCTTCCTCTCGCTCATCTACTATGTTTGTGAGGAAGCTTTGGGAACAATTTGATCTCCCTTCTGATGTCAGGTTCCTGATCCCTGAACCTGGTCAGTTTCCAAACAATCCCCCAGCCGAGTTTGTCACAGTCTATGAGATCTTCTTCAAGACATGCGATTTATGTTTTCCCGTTCTTGAGTTTCTGGTTCGATACTTGCATCACCGAGGGATGGCTTTGAGCCAGCTGATGCCTAAGGGAGTCCGTCATGCGATTTTTCTGTTGGTCAAGGCAAGAGAGAACGGCTTTGACCTAGGTTGTGACATGCTCAAGGCGGCCACATATGCCAAAAGGGGTTCGAAGGGTGGCCTTTGGTATTTAGCCAACAAACCCAATTAGGGGTTCATGACTGGTCAAACTCCTAAAGACGAAACTGACTAGGAGAAATTTTACTTCTTCTTAGAAATCAACCATCTCTCCTTCGGGACTACGGGTCCCAACGAGCTACCATCTTGGTGGAATAAGGAGATTGGTGTGAATCCCCTCCTTTTCTTTCTTAAATCTATCTCCTGTGTTTCCTTGCTTATTCGTTGAGTTGATGTTTGCTGGCTGTTTTCGACTCTATTTCTTTGTGTTCATTGATTTTTGGGCATTATTGGCTGATTGATTTTCTTTTCCTTTTTATTTTGGTGTTTTCCAGTTCTGCACTTGGTTCAGTTTGAGAATCCTTCTGCTGAGAATCTGAAGAATTAGAACATTCTCGGGAGCAATCGGCTGAACAGTTGGAACACCTTTGATGGGGAAAGAGTATCTTAGTGTTTGTCTGTCAAATGAAGAACCCTATTCCATACCGTAAAGCTCGTAAACTGAAAAGTTCCCAGGGGCCTCCCAGCTCAGCAGGACTCAGTGCTGCTCAGGAGGCAAAGACTCCCAAGTATCAAGTTCCCATGGAGCTTGACCCTATTGAGGTCTATGACTCATCTCGTGGTGATCATCGTCGAGAGAAGGCTGTAAGCTCTAGCAAGATATCGTCCCGTTTCCCTCTAATTTGGTGCAACATTTGCCACCTTGAGGCTCCATCAGAGAAAAGGGCTCCCATTCATTAGGCATCTTTAGCTGGTGTTCATGATCATGGTGGATTCGCCTTCAGCTTCACTTGGCCGAGCCAGTCTTCCATTGTTGAGGAAGGAGACCTTTGCGCAGAGCTGATGTCCAAACTTCGCCTAGGTGGTCCTAAGGTTTACAACCACATGCCGCTTTCGGTTCAGAGAGAGTACACCGACTGGTCTTGTTCCCATGCTGAGGTATGGTTGTTGTGATTTTCGTTTTCTTTTTTGTTTCACGACTCGAAAATCGGCTCCTGTTTTGATTGAGGTACACTCTATTTTTCCTAGACCGCGACTTTAGCAAACCGACTAGTGGGGGGTTTAGATGATGAGCTGAGGAAGGTGAAGAAGAATTCCAGGGTTGAACTGGTTGCAGATGCGACACCGAGAGCTGAGGTTTTCGCAATGTTTCTTGACGGTTCCTTGCTCTTCAGGCCATTTCCATTGATTTCAAGGTCCCTGTTTGGGCTTCCCTGTGAATAGTGTTTGGTTGCCTGCTGGGGGTTTCGCCTTGGGGGCAGAGACCTGAGTTACTTGATTTTTTTCTCGGGTTCATTTCCGTATTTCGATCAAATCATCTTTTATTCGTGCGAATACCTTTGCCCTGTGGAGTGCATCGTCAATCGTTGCTGGCGGGTTCAGTATCAGATCTTTTTTGAATTTGAACTCTCCCTAGACCGCGTTTTTGAGGGTGGAAATCGTAGCATTATCGGTGACTACCACTCGGGATATCACTTCTTTGAACCTGTCGATGAATTGTCGGAGGGGATCATTTGGATCCTGAGTCATGTTCCACATGTATGCGTCCGAGATGTCCCTTTTGATGTACACCGAGTCGTGCTTTATGAACATCACGCTCTTTTGGTTGACAATATGGATCGAACCCTCAAGCAGCCGAGAGAACCAGGTGAGTGCTGATCCCTAGAGGTGTTCACTGAACAGTTGGCAATACCCTGCGTCCTTCTCTTGTTTGTCAAATTGCGCTCGTCCGACTGCGATTCTGAAGGCTGTCATGTACGCCCTGGGATCCGTTTTTCCTTCATAAAAGGGGATTTTGATTTTCCTAGGGTTCTGCACTCTAGCGTTCTTTATGTGTGCAACATACGGGTTTCAGAGTGTCTCTTCCATCAATCGGTCCAGCTTTGGTGCCGAGCTGATGGCTTGGTGAACTTTGGAGTTCATTTGCCAGACGGCCTCCTGAAGTGAATCTTTCGTCTCTTGTATTTCCTTAATCGATCGATGAGGTCGCTTGCTAGAGCGAGAAGGTGGGGTACATATGCCCTCCTCGTACCTGTCATATTTTTCCTCGAATTCCTCCAATAGGTCGGTTAGGTCTCTCTCGTCCTCTGAAGCCTCGGGGCTCAGGTCGCGACTCGGCTGTTCGGTTTCATCATTGGGTTGGTCATCCCTTTGATCGGATTGCTCTCCTTTGAGGTCGCCATTGGGCGGGTCTTTGTGGTGTCAATGCGGCGTTCTCGCGTCTTGACTGAGCGCGGGGTTGGAGTAAAGCGTAACCTCCTGGAGTGTTTCCCTAAGACAGGGCATCATGAGGAGGTCTTGGTCAAGAGGTGTTGTGAAGATGTTTCCCGGTCTAAGCATTTGGTCATTGCTTTGGTTTGGTATGCGGACTCCTTCGCCATTTGGTCAAGCCGGCCAAGCAGGGATTTGTTAAAGGCATCTTGCGTGTCTAATTTATCGGTCATGGACTGCACGGATTGGAGGAGTACCTGAATCGTACTAGCATATTCGTCAGGTGGCGTTGATGCGTTTTCGGTCATGGTGGAGTCGGATCTGGCTGCGGTTTTCCTTTCTGCGTTAAAGAACTCTTAAATCCCCACAGTTGGCGCCAATTTGTGGATGCTAAAACCCACAATGTATTTTTATCAAGTTGATTTTAATGAGGAATCGTTTTTCTTGTTAACATCAGGAAAAAGACGCAACACAAACTCAGATAGAAACAGCTAGTTGATTACCAATTCTTAGTAAAAAAAGTAGTTCTTATCTACAAAATTCAAAATCCCTCCCTTTTCATTCTCTCTCCTTCGTTTTTATATCTATCTCCGCCCAACTCAGGTAGTTCCGATCTTCTCGGTTTGTTGGGCCTATAATCTCGGCGACTCCCTACTATCTCGGAACCGTCATAACTTGGTCTCCGCTTGCTCAGCTTGTATTCACATTCCTCTCCGTCCGTCTACGTCCTGAGTGCTCAACTACTTATCTTTCGCGCCCAATTAGAAATCTATTTGGTAAATCCTACTGTGCCTTAGTGCATGTTGAGCCATCATCCAGAAGGTGAAACTAGTTAAAGAAAAATCCTGCTGAGGGGGTTTTGACACCAACAGTAAAACGCCTAATCTGGGGTTACTTTCATGTTTTTGGATGTGTTTGCTACATTTTGAATGATAAGGATCAACTTGGGAAGTTTGACTCTAGAAGTGATGAAGGATTCTTCTTGGGATATTCAGGAACTAATACTACTTATCGAGTATTTAACAAGCGCACTAACACGGTTCAAGAAACTGTGAAAGTGGTCTTTGATGATTATTCATCATCCAGGATGCTGATTCATAAGATATTCGAACAGTCAACTTCGAAACATGAAGCTGTTTTGCCTCATGGTACAAATGTCACACCTGCTTTAGAGCCTGCTTCCACTCTCCAAGTACACAAGAATCACTCCAACCAAGATGTTATTGGTGAGATTCAGGGGGAGAGGGTTACGAGAGGGAAACATATAGATTTCAAGAAATTATCATCTGGAAAACTGTCTGATTATATCATGTTCTCGGCGTTTGTATTTGTTTTGGAGCCGAAGAAGAGTTGAGTCAATTCAAAAGAAGTGATGTCTAGGATTTAGTTCCAAGACCTGATGATGTGAATGTAGTAGGTACCAAGTGGATTTTCAAGAGAAAGATTGATGAATCAAGAACTGTTGTTAGAAACAAGGCATGTCTTGTAGCACAAGGCTACTCACAAGTTGAAGGGATAGATTTTGATGAGACTTTTGCTCATGTAGCTTGGCTTGAGTCAATCAGGTTTCTGTTTGGAATGGCATGTGCGTTGAAATTTAAGTTACATCAGATGGATGTAAAAAGTGTTTTCTTAAATGGGACACTTCAGGAAGAAGTTTATGTGGAACAACTGAAAGGATTCGAAGATTCACAACATTTGGAATATGTGTTCAAACTCAAAAAGGCTTTCTATGGGTTGAAACAAGCTCCCAGGGTGTGGTATGAAAGGTTAACAACATTCTTTATCAATCAAGGCTATGAACGAAGAACTATGGACAAAACATTTTTCGTATTAAAAGAAAACAGGGATATGATCATAGTTCAAATTTATGTTGATGATATTGTCTTCGGAGCTACAAAGGACGATTTGGTCAAAGGATTTGTTGAAAGTATGACAAATGAGTTTGAGATGAGCATGTGTGGTGAGCTTACCTATTTTCTTGGACTACAAGTCAAGCAAACAGAGGACTGAATCTTTGTTACTTAAAGCACTTATGCAAAAAACCTGGTAGCACGGTTTAGAATGCAAACTAGCAAAGATGCAAATAATCCAATGGGAACAAATGAGAAGTTGTCACGAGATGAATCATGTGAAGATGTGGATATGAAGCTATACAGGGGTATGATTGGCAGTTTACTCTATCTTACGGCAAGCAGACCATATCTCTATTTTTCTGTGGGTATTTGTGCTCGATATCAAGCTCAACCAAATGCATCTCACTTAGAAGCTGTCGAAAGGATAATCAGGTATGTGAAGGGAACAACTAAATTGGGAATCTACTTCTCAAAAGATACAAACAAGAGTCTAGTTGGATATTGCGATGCGAATTGGACAGGATCACTAGATGATCGACACAACACAAGTGGAGGATGTTTCTTTATGGGAAACAATCTAATTTCCTGGCACAGTCGTAAACAAAATAGTGTTTCACTGTCCACAGTAGAAGCTGAGTACATAGCATTGTGAAGTTGTTGCACACAAATCTTATGGATGAAACAGATGTCTGCTGATTATGGTATGAAATCTTACTTTGCTTTAATTTTGTGTGATAACAAGAGTGCCATAAACATAGCTAAAATCCAGTTCAACATTCTAGAACCAAACATATAGATATTAGACATCATTTCATCATGGAGTTGATTGAGGATAAACTGATTACAATTGACCATGTTAGCACTGATTTACAAGTTGCTAATTTATTTACAAAAACTTTGAATTTTAATCGTTTTGTTAATTTAAGGAAAGCTATCAGTGTTTGTGAAGTCTAGTTTGGTCAGCTTGTGTAAGAAACATGTTATTGACTTGTACATAAGTATTGTTTGTATAGAGTTACAGGAAATTTGGAATGTTGTTTGTGTCGTACATTGTGGAAAATAGCTGCATATCATGCCGTTCTGGAGTGAACAATGTCAAAGGGCTGTAAGTATTCATACCAGGAGGTCAAAGAGCTGAGTGGTTGGGATTGTTTTTTTATTTTAAAAAACACTTGCAGATGTTGAGAAGTCAAGTGATGCATCTGCAACCCAATCACTCGAAGAAATAATAAAGAAACATCACCAAAAGAAAGCAAGAAATCAAAAAGCTGAAAGTGTATGAAAAAGAGGACTTTTGAAAGGAAATTCCAACTACATGAAGAATGGTACTTACAAACAAAGACTTGAGATAAATCCACGATAAATGTATGACAGAGTGAAAGTCTAGTCATAATGTCACCAAACGGAGGTATAAATCACTAAAAGAATATCTTAATCAAACTTCTGTCCAATTGGTCTGATAAACAGCTGGTTAAACTGAATCACTCCTCTGTTTTTCTGATACATGCTTAAATTACTCTTGAACAAATAGGCTGACATGGTCACAATTGCATATATGGGTCATATTTCAATATAACATGTTTCAAATATGCCGTAATAGTTATGAAATCAGAAATGTGATTATCGCATATTAGCTTGATATCTCGTGGGTTTTGCCAAATATGTTTGATATGGGTGTTAAGTTGTCTCAGGCCCAGAGGCACATTTAGAAAAGAAGAAGAAAATGAGGAGCTGTTGCGATTTTCAAGGGATACATCAAAAAGGAGTTGAAACGATAATCTCAACAACATCGTTCAAACTTCTTGTTTTCATGTTTATCTTTCACTCTCATTCTCTCTCTCCTTCTAAAACTAGGGTTTACATTTTGCGAATCAAGATGGGGAATTTGGAGCAATTTATTGTGGAATTACAAAGATTCTTCCAGAATGTAACAACATCGCAACCAGCCAGGCAACTACAACCAACATCACCGATGCGAATCTCTTCTCCAACAGAATATGAGTACCAGACTCCTATGCATGCAACATATGAGACTCAAATTGGTGAGAACTCTTGCCGCATTCTGACAATCTACAGACCCCCACGTGGTTAGTTGGGTTTACCCAGCAAATCCTTGTTCTCGGGAACTGAAGATGAACAGTTGCGGCATAGAGATCAAGCTTCTCAGGAAAGTCAAGTGCCTGATCTGCCAGAAGTTGAATCATCTCACAAAGATGTAAGTCCTAAATCTGAGCCAGGCCTGGCAGATGATGAAGATGAGCAGGTACATGTAGACAATCAACTTTCTGAGCCAGATCTTCACGCTGTTGAGACTCAAGTGGTGGACACTCAAGAAGTGGTTACCAAATCAGAGGTTGACGATGTCATGATACTGGATGAAGTACAACAAGTAACGCAACCGTCAGAATCTGCAAGATCGTCACGGTTACAGAAGAGAAAGAAGATTGCTATCTAACAAGAGGGTGAAATCAAGAAACCAAGAAAAGATCTAGATCTTCTGATTTTGATAACACCAGATTCAAGGATAAATTTGTTGCACAAAGGTAATTTCTCATCTTTAGGAAGGAATGTCTAGAAGAAACAGAGATAAAACTTCCAACTGATAGTGCAATTAGGAAATGGATTGATGATGCTGGACTATTAAGGACTGTCATAAATTTAGGAGAATATGATGAGTAGTTGGTTAGGGAATTTTATGTGAACTTTCCACCTGATTATGATTGTGAACATGTAGTAGATGTTCGGATCATGGATTGGATGTATGTGTTGTCTGTTGTACAGATCAACTCCTTGTTTGGTCTGCCAAATGTTGATGATGTTCAGAGTCGCATTCAGGTAGCTGTAGACACAAATGAGATGCTAGCATTATTTCTTAGTGGTGGCTCAGTGAATAAATGGACTGGCTTCACCACTGGACATGTGACTGATGATCTCCGAGAAATCTACAAGATATGCAGCAAGAATTAGTATTCATCCAAGAATGATGGATATATGCAGCCTAAACGTGCCATGATTATGTAAAAGGTGGTGAACGACTTCAACATGGGTAATCTGATCTTTGAGCATATTGTGAATCATGGTAAGACTATGGAATCAAAGTTCTATCATCCATTTCCAAGATTAATCAATCGTCTGATTAACTCTCAGCATCTGGTTACTTCTTTTTGTAATGTCAAACCGCTCACGCTTGCACAACCTTCTGAGACCAAGATCATACTCCGCAAGGACAACAAGAAATCTGAGTCGTCTAAGGCATCTAAACAGAAGGATGTTTCAACCAAGGCATCTAAGTCCAAGAATTTCTCAAGACTCAAGGTCAAATGAGAGGGTGATGGTTCTATCTACAAGCTTCGCAAGGCTATGCGAGGGGCGATTCAGATGCTTGAAGATGCTTTGGCTGCAGGGAAGTTCTCTCTTCTCTCTTGATATAATGGTTTCTAAGTGTTTTTAATATGATGTCACACAAGAAGGGGGAGAAATTGATGAGAAAGCCACTGAATTAGACTAGAAGAAGACACAAGATTCTAGGGTAGAAGAAGTTTTTTGGAACTTATTGATTTTCGTCTTCTCAATTTTTTTTCGGACTTGTTTTTGTGTTTAAATAATGTTATGGGTTTGGAATGAAATTTCCGGTGTTTTAACTAATCTAATTAATTGGTATAGTTGTATCTTGCCTTGGGTTTGTTATTTCTTAAGTCTCAGGAATCCGGAGGTTTCTTGGTTGTGACATCAAGTAAAAAAAGGGGGGAGATTGAAAGTCTGCAATCAAGGAGCTGATGAAATCAGAAGACTGATGCAGACTTAGAATCAAGGAGCTGAGTGAATCAGAAGTTTGAAGCGGAAATCTCGGGTGAAGACAATCTTAGTATATATGCAAGTTAAGATTCTGAAACGAGATTGATGGTTGAAAATAAAGACTGATGTTGGACTTCTTTGAATATCTAAACAAATAAAAGGAGGTTGCGAGAATATCTAGGAAAAAGATATTCAAGGACGGATTTTTGATACTAGTAAGATATTTCGTGAGGAAATATTCTTTTAGAGTTTGGGTGGTGTATAAATAAAGAGAAAATTGTTCTTGGCGATTTAACACTTTTGCTCTTTATTTCTTGCTAAAGTTTTTCATTCGACTTTCAAAAACAGAGAGTTGTTTTGGTGAGTGTTCTTAGGCTTCTAAAGATAATCACGGGTTGAGTGATTTATCTAGGGAGCTCTTTTTATTAAACTAATAGGTGACAATCTTGTTGTATTTAGGATTGTGTAAAACCTGTTTGGGTTGAGTCTTTGTAAGAAAGATCAAACAAATTAAGTTTAATAAAAGATTAGTTTTTGTTTTAATCAACATGTTGATTCAATAATTATCTTCTATACATTTACATGATATTCTATAAATTAGTTGAAGAAGCAGCAAGAAGCCTCATGTTGTCCAAGTGTTTAGTTTTATTTTGCTCTTAATTTTTTTTATCGAGCTTTGTTTATATATTGTCTTTTGAACTAGGTTAGTGAATATCGTATATATTTTTGTAAAATTTTATATTTTCAATGAATGAATTTGGTTAGCGACAAAAAAAAAAAAAAAACTCTATGTGGGTTCCGTGAAGATAAAAATATAGAATAATAATGCGATTTCTAGATATATAACATGGGCCAGCTGAAGGGAGACTAATTTGCAATAAATAGTATTATATAGGGGTGGGCAAATGAAAATTTGGGACGAGAATTTTCGGGAATGGGAACAGGACGAGAATTTGGGAACAAAAATATATGTCTCATTTGTGTCCCATTTTAAATTCGGGACGGGGACGGTATGGGACGGGATGAGACGGGACGGAAACGGAAAATTCCCGAAAATATAACAAACAAACCAACTTTGTTTTGTTCCTACAACAGTTAGCTAATTTTCAACGACACACTAGTAACTACCACAAAAATTGACATAATTATATATGTTTAAATAGCATCAAAGTCAATTACTTATGTTTTAAATATCATCAATTATCGTGTCTCTTTGTAGAATTAGGAAAGATGAACTATTTTTCTGCCTATAATTGTTAATAATATAATTAAATTTAATTTATATAGATTATACTTTGACTTAATAGTAAACTATGAACATTAAAAAGTAAAAAAATAAATTACTATATATATATAATTTTGTATATCTGTCCCAAATAGGACTTTAGAAATTTCTGTTCCCGTCTTGTCCCGTCCCGTTACCATTCGGGGAAATGAAAAGATGTCCCATATGAGAATATATATTTTAATGAGACGGGAATTTCGGAACGGATATAGAACGGAACGGGACGGTACGGAGCGGAACGAGAATTAAGCCCACCCCTAGTATTATATGCATCATCTGTTGTATATATACTACGATATAAAAATATGAACACTTCCTATAATTTATTAGCCTCGCCTTCTACGTGTTTTAAATAATCGTTTTTCATCACTAAATCAACCTTCTTATAATGCATACATATATATTCCAACGAGTCGCCAGCAAATGCAAATGTAGAATAGGTAGTCAAATTAGGTTGATTTTATTGATAGCTCCAATATGGTATATATATATATATTAGTTACAACAACCGATAATGCAATCAAATCTTCTAAGAATATGGAAAATTTCCTAAACGATATAAGATACATTATAATCATGTAATACTTCCCCTCAAATTAGAGTGTAGAGATTCAAAACACCCAACTTGGAAACCTAATGACTGAATTGTTCATGACCAAGAGCCTTGGTGAGGATATCATCAACTTGGTCTATGGTGCCAATATGTCGTGTGGTAATGAGACCCTCCTTGATTGCGTCGTGAACAGAATGACAATCCGATTCTATGTGCTAGGTGCGCTCATGAAAGATAGGATTCACAGCAATGTAGATAGCGGCTTTGCTATCACAAAATAGATCCGTAGAAGTAGTTTGTTTGACTCCCAATTCTTGTAACAAGCTACGCAACCACTTAATTTCCTGAAGAGCAAATACCATAGACCGATATTCGGTTTCAGCCGAGGAATGAAAAACCGTTTGTTGTTTCTTTGTCTTCCATGAGATTGGGGAACCACCAAGCATGACAACAAAAGCACTCAAAGAACGTCTTGTGAGAGGACAATAAGCCCAATCGGAACCACAATATACAGTAAGAGTAAGCGCAGAAGCAGATGAAAAGAAGATACCTTGACCCAATGTACTCTTGATGTAACGCACAACTCGTAATGCCGCAACCATATGAGCCTCCTTCGGAGATTGCATGAATTGTGTTAAGACATGAACCGTAAAAGAAAGATCAGGACGAGTGTGAGTAAGGTAAATCAAACGTCCCATGAGTCTACGATAAGGCTGACCATCAACCATCCTTGGCGAATCAACCATGGCAAGTTGGTGGTTCTGCTCGAGAGGGGCAGCGACAGGACGAGAGCAAAGAAGTCCACTTTCGGTGACTATATCCAGGGCATATTTGTGTTGAGACAAGAAAATGCCTTCATGACCGCGATTAACTTCAATATCAAGAAAGTATTTTAGTTTGTCGAGGTCTTTCATAGCAAAACACTTGCCCAAGTAATCTTTCAATTGTTTAATAAAGAGTCCGTCGTTACTTCAAATCAAGAGGTCATCAACGTAGATAAAAACGCGAAGCTCCACTCCCTTAGACGAGTAATAAAAAAAAGAATAATCAGCATAAGCTTGATTGAAACAAAACTTAACAAGAGAGCCACTGAGCTTCTTAAACCAACACTGGGGGGGGGCTTGCTTTACGCCATACATAATTTTGTTGAGACGACACACCTTATCGGGATGTTTATGACGAAACCCGGGAAGAAACTTCATATAGACTTCTTCTGTGAGATCTCCATGGAGAAAAGCGTTGTGAACATCCATCTGATAAACTTCTCAATGTTTTGTTGCAGCAACACGAAGTAAAGTACGAACAGTCCTGAGCTTGACAACCGGCGCAAAAGTATCAGAATAATCTTCACCTTGAACCTGATTATTACCAAGAACAACCAAGCGAGCTTTATAGCGTTCAAGAGAACCATCGACATTATACTTGATTTTGAACACCCATTGACAACCAAAGGCTTTTTGTGAGATGATAAAGAGACCAAGTCCCATGTCTTGTTGTGTTCAAGAGCGTCAATCTCCTTACGCATTGCCTCATTATGTTGAACAACTTCTTTGAAGTGCTTTGGCTCAGACTTAACCTTAATAGCTGTCAAATAAGCACGGTGGACAGGAGAGAAACAGTCATCCGAAATATAATGAGTTAAAGGATACTTTGAGTTACCTTGAACCGGCGACGAGGAATGAGAAGGAGCATCGTGAAAGGGTGTTGAGGAAACTGCGTTATAAGTAACAAAGTCTTGCAATCGCGAAGACTGATGACGAGTATGGTGACCATGACCAAGTGGTGGAGAAGGCTCGGGAGAAACGGTTTCAGCGGGTGAAGAAGGGGTAGCCGAAGCAGGCTCAGCTACAACCTGATCCGTGTCCAAAGAAGTGACAGGCTGAGCTGAGTCGGGCACCAAAACTGTATGATCCGGAGCAGGGGCTGATGAAAATGAGCTCCCCTTATCGTAAGTAACAGGCTGGATGAGACAATCATCTAGATCCAAAGTTGTCTCATAACTTAATTGCATAAGAGGGGACGAAGGAGATGCAAATGGAAAATCAGTTTCGCAAAAAAACCATATCTTGAGAAACAAAAAATTCACCAGCCACAATATCGTAGACTTTCCAGCCTTTCTTTCCAAAAGGATAACCAACGAAAACACATGAACGACTTCGCGGACCAAATTTTTCTTTATCACAGGATGTATGATGAACAAAACACTTGAAACCAAATACCCGGAGATGATTATAGTCGGGTTTTATTCCATGCAAAACTTTAAACGGAGACCGACCCTTATGAATTGACCAAGGTGTACGGTTGTAAGGTATGCGGAAGTCAAAACCGCTCCACCCCAAGATTTAACAGGCATATGTGCTCGAAAAAGCAAAGCACGAGCAACATTAAAGATATGCATGTGTTTCCTCTCAACCTGAACATTCTATTGAGGAGTATGGACACAAGAAGTTTGATGTACAATACCACGTTCTCGAGAAATAGGCAGACATGCACATAAACTTAGTACCGCTGTCACTGCGAACTATCTTGACAGTTTTACAGAACCGCGTTGCTGCATAAATGATAATGTTCTGAAGGACAAGTCGGACCTCAGACTTTGCTAGCAAAAGAAAAGTCCAAACAGAACGTGAGAAGTCATCCACAATAGTGAGAAAATAAACCGCACCGGAGGTGGAGGGAACCCGATACGGACCCTAAAACATCACAATGAATCAATGAAAAACATTTTGTTATTTTATTATCACTATGTTGAAAAACTTCTCTTGTTTGTTTAGCTCTAAAACTGACATCGCATTGATGAGAGCTATCAGAGTTTGATGAATTAAAGAACAACGCAGAAAAAACTAGTATGACCTAATCTATTATGCCATAGAACACCATCAGGAGAAACCGCAGCCTTAAAACTCTTTGGTTGACGGAGATTTGTCAAGGGGTAAACCCCATCACGCTCTTCACCGCTTCCAATCAGAATCCTCGAAGAACGGTCTTGTAACACAAATAAATCATCAGTCATAATAGCCATACACGAATGTTGCTTCAAAAATTTTGAATTCGAAACAAGAGTGCAATCCAACGAAGGCACGTAAAGAACATTAGACAAAGCAATCATGTCTGTCAAAGGCCAAAAACCGATGTTTGTGGCCATGGTCTTACTAACATCTGCAAAAGCCACAAGACACAGAGGAGTCGAGATAAAATTCATCAACAAAGACGGATCACCAGTCATATGATGGGAAGCTCTAGTGTCAAGAATGATATCTCCGAAAGAAAACTTACCAGACAAACGATCACCACTAGGTTGTTTGTCGTGAACAACACAAGAGAGGAGATCCCACTGCTCTTGAGTGAAAGAATGGAAATCGGAACCATTATAAGTTGTGGCATGAGCAGGCATGATGTTGCTGCATCCTTGTCCGAAACTAGAGCTACGACCACCTCGTCCACAGCCCAAAGATTTGATGTGTTCGACATACCAGTCGGGAAATCCATGTAATTGCCAACACTCTTTCTTCTCATGTCCATTGCGACCAAAATGAGCACAAGAAACGGTTCGGTCACGACTTCGCAAGGAGGAAACATCGAGACGAAATTATCATGTGTTCGAGTGGTAAATCCAACAACCTCAATATGTTGCTCTTGTGCATGTATGGAACCAATGCACTGCTCTTCGCGTATGACACGAGAGTATATATCACCCAAGGAAGGCATAGGATCCATGCCAATAAATGTTGTGCAAAGGCTGTGAATCATCAAGTCCCATCAAGAATTCATGTATTTTTCCCTTTTCCCTCTCATTAACAAAATCAGCAGATGCACCACAAGTGCAAGAGGGAACATGTCGATAATTGTGATATTCCTCCCACAAACTACTCAATCGACCATAGTAATCAAGGACGGTTTGTCCGTCTTTCTTGCACGACGCAATCTTCATCTTCAACTGATGAATACGAACTTTGTTTTTCACCCAAAAATGTTGTTTCAAATTGCTCCACAACTTGTGCACGTCGGAGATAAAAGTGACAGTAGATCGCAAATTTGGTTCAATAGAAGACCATATCCATCCCACAAGTATGGAATTAACATTAATCCAATTCTCATAATCAGAATCACCAACAGTAGGCTTCTTTATCATTCCATCAACGAACCCAAGCTTTCGTTTAGCTTGCAAAGCATTGGTCATCTCTACAGACCATTCATTATAGTTATCGCCATTGAGAATGACGGGAGTAATCACCGAGTCTGGATTGTCAGAACTGTATAAAGTATAGGGACTTACAGCAAGGACTTCAGTTTTAGTAGTTTCAACCATTGATATGTTGAAGAGAAAACAACACGCAAACTGTGTATTACGTTAATCGATTGAATAAGAAACAAAATACAAACTATATATTTTGTGGCAAAGAGAAGAAAAGATTTTTAGAGTTTGGCTCTGATACCATATAAAATTAGTAGTCAAATTAGGTTGATTTTATTGATCGCTCCAATATTATATATATACTAGTTACAACAATCGACAATGCAATCAAATCTCCTAAAAATATGGAAAACTTCTTAAACGATATAAGACACTATAATCCAATAATAGCAAAGCATCAACACATCTCTTAATACGATTTTCCGTAGCACTAAATGCGCGTATCACATGTTGCTTGTAGATCTAGAGATTTAAATATATCACTATTCTGAATATATTTTTAATCAATTGGCCAACAATATTAAACCAACTGCTATATAACTTGGCTACAAGTATCCTTACTATTAGAAATTCATCTCATAAAATGAAAATCATTAACCCATCTCAAAACCTATTCATCTTTGCCACAACGATTTTCTTCATTTGTATTGCTCCTCTTAGAGCACAAGACACTCCACAAGACTTTGTAGAAGCACACAACCGAGCACGAGCCTCGGTTGGGGTCAGTCCCATACAATGGGACGACAATGTGGCTAGCTATGCCCGTAACTACGCAAACAAGCGTAAAGGAGACTGTGCTTTGGAACACTCGGGCGGGCGATATGGTGAGAACATTGCATGGAGTAGTGGTGGAATGTCAGGAGTTGATGCGGTTAAGATGTGGGTGGACGAGAGAGGTAACTATCATTATGATTCAAACAAATGTGATTTGGACAGTGTGTGTAGCCGTTATACTCAAGTTGTGTGGAGAGACACAATGAGGTTGGGATGTGCAAAAGTAACATGTAACAATGGTGAAAATTTTGTTACTTGTAACTATGATCCTCCAGGTAATATTAAAGGCCAAAGGCCTTACTAAACAAAAACAAAATATTCCATATATAAGAAGCATGTTTTTTTCATTTTAAAGTTTATATTGGTGTTAAGTTATTTTGGTGTTAAGTTATACCATTCTACTGTTGTGTGCTAAAATGATTGATTGGTTTATCCAGTCCGGTTTGTACCATGTTTATAAGTGGATTTTCATAATCGAATGAGAAATATGCACTTGCTTTGTTTGCAATATGAACATGACCGGTCTTGAGGCAAAGCATATCAAGCAAAAGCTTGCCGCCCATTTATATTTTCAAAATTTTAGTTTAAGAACCGGTCGATTTGAAAAATTTTAGCTTAAGAATCGGTTCTTTTTTACATTTTAAATTGTAACCTTGAAAATCTCAGGAACTTCCTGTATATGAATACTTCCTTTTTCCCCTCTATGTACACATTCTTATTGTTAGAGATGGATTGCTCACATTCATCACATTTTGTCTTGAATCAAACTCAATTAGTAAGAAAATCTAAATCCGCGAAAAGCTTAGCAAGTTTTGAAGTCCAAAAACCTCATTACAAGGAAGCAGAGACATTTCCGTCGGGATTTCAAATAGATTTCGAAAATTTTAGATGAATCTGATATAACTGTTACACAACCATTGTAAAAGTCAAATCAGTATAGGCTTTTATAAAAGTAAGAAACTCAAAACTATAAATCTACTCATAAAAAGCAATAATTCTCGCAAAGTATAACTCAAAATCCGATTATTTTAGAAAATATCATATTTCCGATCATGGATGGACGAACCAATGATGGGTTTAAAGTCAAATTTACTTGGAGATATGAGCATGTAAGAGGTATAGGCGAGTTCATGGAATTAGCATGTTAACAATTTTTAACACGGAAAACCCTACATTAAAATGTTCATTATCAATTTCCAGACATTCGAACAATACTATGAGTGATTTAATATGAAATCACTTATATTACAATGATTTTATGGATGATTATAAGATACAATATTTGAATGAATCCAACATATTACTAATTTCTGACAAGCTAGCTCCAACAATTTTTATCGTCTCAAACCCATTGACTTTGCGATAGAAAAGGCCATCAAATTTAGCATGTTTTTTTGTAGTGGCTCTTGCATGAAGCTTTTCCCGTTTAGCGAGTCTTGAAGTTCATTCAATACATCCTAACAAGTTAACTAATTTACCATCACCGCCTCAAAACATTATAATTAAAGAGTTACTTTATAACATCTTTACGATTAAAGAAGAAGTACAAATTTGAATGAAGGCAAAATAAATCAAATATTTACATAGAATACCATTGTGTTAAAAAATTCTAAAAACAAAAAAGGAAGGGCTATATTCGACCAAAATTTTCAATTTGGCTTCCTGGTCATGAGTTCAAATCCTCGAGAAGTCATATTGAAGACAAAAATTTAATAGATCCGTATATAGAAACGCGCGGATCTTGGTATCCACTTAATTTGACCCGGAAATTATCATAAGGTAATATGGAAACAAATTGATAAAGAATCAATAAAAATTGAATCAGCTCAAATTGCCCAAAAAAATGTGAGCATATGTTGTGTGTATGCCGAGAGGTATTGGGTTCGAGATCCTATCAACTTTTTAATATTTTTTTTAAAAAATATTTATTCGAATATCTAAATTTTAGGAATAATTTCATTTCTTTTGGAATATTTATATTTAGTTTACACAATATTCGATTATGAAATATTATTAACTTCAGGGCGTGTTATTCAATAACGGATTTTAAAATAACTGCATTTGATTTATAATCTAGTGTTATTCAATAATTGATTGGAAGTTCTATTTTAAAATCTAGTGTTATTGGTTATAATATTTGAAATTCATTCTTTAATAGAGTTTGAAATCTAGTGTTATCCAATGAAGGAATTTAAAACATATTTTAAAATCGAGGGTTATTCAAACCACAAAGGATTTCTAAAATTTTTGTATTTTAATGGATTTGAAATGACTTGTGATGGAGTTCTATTAACAAATATATGGATTTGAAATCCAAGGTAAGCTGCAGAGATTTCTAAAATCTTTATAACTGAATCCTACATATAAAAAAATCTCTGCAAATGAATCTTGCAAACTTTTTAAGTTTAATGATTTTAAATCAAAAGAAGTTGAGTTAAAATCAGTGATTGAATAACACCCCTTTAATATATAATTTTTTCTATAAATCAATTTTTTATTATTTTAAAAATTATTATTTATTCAAATATCTAAATTTAAGGAATAATATCATTTCTTTTGGAATAATCATATTTAGTTTCCTAAATATCTGATTACGAAATCTTATTACCTTTAATATATAATTTTTTCATAAATCGTAACAAAATAAAATATCTAAATTTAAATTAGTTTTATAAATAATCGATAAGTGTATATTTTTAATTATAAAATATAATATTTTATTAAAATGTATATTCAGTTTTAGTCATGATCTATATAGATTCAGTTTAATTGGTTTTTAGTATTAACCATGGAAAATAATATTTCAATTCCAATAATTAAATCATGAACAACCATAAAATTGAATTTTCTTAAAAAAATGAAAATTCAAAAGATATTTAATCCGAAATTATTTCTATTGGAGAAAATGGAAGTGATCTCATTTTTAGAAAAAATATCTATTAATATTTAACATTATAGAATATAAAAGTTAGCTTAATTTTAGGAAACTAGTAAATTTCGCCAATAAATTTTACCATAATAAATTCACCTATTTGTTAAGTTTTATTTTCGTAAATGTCAAATTATATTTTAGATATTATTGTTACTTTAGTTTTGGTTTATCCCATAAATTTCGTTTATGTTTAAGGAATATTTCATATATTTACGAAATATTCTGATTCTTAACCAAAAAGAATGAGATGACATCCTAAATGAAGAGAAGGGGTTTAAGATGTGTTTCTGTGGATCTATCGTGGCTACTCCAACCAATAGTCTAGTTGGTGAATTTAACACCTTCGCTAGATCGGGTTTAACATATGATTTGGATGATTAAATATTTCTCTTCTTTCGCTTTTGCATAGTATAGATTGTGATGGGGTGACAATATATATGAAGATAAGTTTTTCAACTCTCTCTCTCTATATATATAGATATATATTAAGGTTCGGCTATTGATGTTTGGTCTCAAACTTTGGAATTTGTAATTTGTTAAAATTGTGGAAAATTTCGGAAACTATACATATATATATATATACATACATATATATATATATATAATTATTTCATTGACTTGAGTCCTTTACCATATGTGGCCTTCTTCGATTTTTTTGGTCCATCTTAAAAATATTTTTGCTAATATATTAAGGTTGA
>OVBE01004311.1:0-24328 GCA_900406425.1 Iberis pinnata | reverse complement strand
GAGACGAAAATGGGGTGAATGATACTTCTAAGAGCTGCGGAATGACTCCTAGACTATTTGGAATTTGGCTTGCTATGTAGAATCAGATTCAGAACGTGAGCAAGACCAAAATGGGGTGAATGATACTTCTAAGAGCTGTAGAATGACTCCTAGACTATCTGGATTTGACTTGCTATGTAGAATCATATTCAAAATATGAATAAGACCAAAATGATCAAACAAGATTCAAGAGAGAATTCNTCGTGCATAATATAAAGGCAAGAAGGCTGTACATGCACAGCTTCTTGGAAATCACAAAACAATTAAAACTAAAGGCTCCCATGCAAGTTTAAATCAAGTTTGACTTAAAAACGAAAATAACATAAAAATGGATAGAAATGGGCTTTATTATCATCGAGAGGCTTTTGTATAAGTGTTGTGAACAAGCCTCATTAAAAACCTTGTTTGGAAAACCCAATGGGACAAAACCAAACTAAGGAAAAGAGTGCAAGCCACAACACCTCTCTTGATGAATATCTAGGCAGCTTGTATCACAACCAATGTGATTGGATTAGCACACAGTAGACTGCCCGAGATAATATAGAGGAGTGGTTGAAATGTAGCTTCAAGTCCAAGACTTTTATTCTCTTCTTCTTTCCTCTTGATACTTGCCCTAATACTCCAGCAAGTTGTTTAGCCTTTGATCTTGTCATTATTCCAGCTTGAAACTCCAATGTCTCCTTATCTACAAGCTTATCCTTATCTTCAAGCTCATAAACTCCTTGATCCAAAGCTGCTTCCTCAATTTCTAGTTTAGTGCCGGTCAGGATCATATCAATAAATATCGAGGTCATCGTGTAAACGGTAAACATCACGGTTATACGATTATTCCTTACGTTTAGCGGAAGTATCATGAAATACTTTCGTATAAGTTTTAGTCGTATAAAACAATGACGATTAACTTAAAATCTCGATGATTATCTTGATTATACGATCAAAAGTATCATTCTCTGGAGCAGTCGTGAGGATGTATTTGTGTCGTTGTATCATACGAAGCGGTAACGGTTAACTTGTCGTGAAGTCTGTATCGCACCATCGCACAAAAGACCGATTCTCTGATAAGAATCATAAAATCGCCTAAACCGTATAACGGCTCGATGAGGCATAAAACGCAATAAACGGTCCACTTGCAATTCTAGGTGAGAATTCAGACCAAATACGATGACGGTCACAGCTTGTTCCTCAAGACATAAAGAAATGGAAGGAATAAAGAAAACAAATGTTTCCGGAGAAGAAAAGGAAGATTTTTCGCAGAAGAATCAGAGACCAAAAAGGAATGTGGACCAACCCTGAAGCCTATGTAAGAGAGTTGAGGAGGAAGAAACGGAACACGTTCAATTCTCCACACCAAAAGACTTCGGGTTTTAGATTACATTTCCGTTCTTGCTTGTGAGCTGCGACTCAATTAGGTTATTCAGTCTCTGTCGTTAGTTCTAGGATATTCACGATTTTTCTTACGGCCGAGGCTACTGCTTCATTGGAACACGCTCACGAGATTCAGAATAAGATTTCTTTTCCTTTTTTTCGTACTCTTAGATTCGTTTTCATACAAGTTATTTTTGTACTATAATCTTCTTACGTTTGACTCACAGAGACTGNCTACTGCTTCATTGGAACACGCTCACGAGATTCAGAATAAGATTTCTTTTCCTTTTTTCGTACTCTTAGATTCGTTTTCATACAAGTTATTTTTGTACTATAATCTTCTTACGTTTGACTCACAGAGACTGGAAAGTTAGAGTTCTCTCTGATTTTTCGTAACTAACGGAAATCAGACAGTGTGAATTTCGGTTCCCAAAGTTTGGCGCTAGAAGGAGGGGACAAGCGATTTATTTCACATCAAACCACAGATCAACCACGAAAAATGTATATCTAACTCAATAAATAATGTTATCGTATCTTTCGAGGATAGAGCAACGATAGCACAAGCTAACCCTCGTAGCGACCAATCAACTCATGACGGTGCCCCACCAAACGAAAACATTAACAACACTCTGCCAATGAACGTCATCGCAGTCAACGCTAGCGCAAACACCGCAGGGTTCGAGGAAATTAAGAAAATCTTCTCGACTCTCGAAAAGAGGTCAGAAGAATAAGACAAGCTAACAAGATCTCTTGCAAAACAGGTTGAAACCTAACTGCGAGAACTAGAGCAATCTTCCCACGCAGAACAACCAAGCTCTACGGGAGAAAACTCGATTTTGCGACTCTGCTCAACAGGACGCAAAACACACAGAAGGAACCGCTGGAAAAAAATCTCGATGAGGCAACTCCTGATGCAACATTAAAAAGCAACATTCCGCCTTTGAACGAAGAGACGGAAGAGAACGACTCCAAGTGACTTAACTTGGAATCCAGCAAATAGTCCGACTCTTCGGAAGAAGACGCGGATGTGCACCCAAGGAGAAGAAGAAGATGCTCGGCTCGAAAAGATCATCAGTTCGACAAACCCATGACGGAAGAAGAAGAAAACATCTTCTGGGTTGAAAAAGAGAAACTGGATGAAGAACAAGCTCGGTTCACCCATAACAAATGCCGACAAGCCCATAAGACTATTGATGATGATTTTGACACAATTCGCGATCTCCGTAAATCCCTCGCAAAAATCACAGCTGAAATACAGGCAGTAAAGTCGCATATTCACCATGCTACTAGCGCAGCCCTGAAGATTAGCCGACTCCTCGATGAGGATCGAAAAACTTTGTTCACAGCTCGTATACCTAACGTCCGGATCTTGGACCCTGGAAAAGTCAAAATCCTAATGTACGACAGTGACACTAATCCGAAAGCCCACCTATAGACTTTCCAAATCGCGATGGGAAGGTCAAAACTAAGATAAGGCGAAGAAAACACTGGTTTTTTCCTCCTAGTCGTTTAACATCTCCAAGGGCTCGCCCTCGAATGGTTCTCCCGACTAAAGCGGAACTCCATCGGAAACTTCCGAAAACTCTCCTCGGAATTCCTCAAACAGTACTCCATGTTCGTGGATAGGGAAACTTCCAACATCGATCTCTGGAGCCGCGCTCAAAGAGAAGATGAATTTCTATGAGACTTCATGAGGCGATTCAAAATCGTAATGTCGAGAGTCAGCAACATTAGCGACAAGGTAGCCTTGGATGCGCTCCGCAAAACTCTCTGGTACAAATTTGAATTCAGAAAGTGAATAACTCTCGAAAAACCGCGTATGATCCATAATGCTTTGCACAATCCATAGACTTTATTAACATCAAAGAATATATGAAAGTTATGTCATAAAAGCATAAGCTGGAAAAGGCGTCCGCAAAAGACGCTCTCTCATATCATAAGTAAAAAAAAACCCTTGTAACGACAAGTACGTTTATCACGAAGGAGAAGACCTTCATGGAGCACATAACTACGCTATAAATCTGACATCTGAAAACACCTAGACTAGGAACACCGCCTACAACTAAAATACCTTATCCGAACACCATCAGGCGAAGGGTCATTCCACCGCCAACTGCAAATTTCTCGAGGCTGGGCTCAAAACAAAGCTGCTAGCTATAGAAATATCAGAAATATCTAGTGTAAAAGACCTTATGAGAGAAATTGATTGACAACCTATGTCCGATCAAACGCCACAAGGCTTCAATGCTCCTCACTGTCCCCGAACAGAAGGAAATTGTGGAAGATGGTATTAGGAAAAAAGCAGCAATATCAACCATCGCCAGGTAACATGATTATCGGAGGATCGTAGTACTATCAAGATAGTGTTTCTGCAATAAAAGTGTATCATCGCAAAGCCGAATCGAGCGCCAACGGGCCTGATCACCTCCTCTTCATGTTTTCTGATTCTCAAAGTAACGTGATTACTGTCGAAGAAAGCAGAGCTGTCGGAACCGACACCCCTCATAACAACCCTCTTGTAATCGATCTCGTCATAAGAGACCTCGAGGTTCCCAGAGTCCTCATTGATACAGAATGGGGAGTCAAACTGTCCTGAATCACGCCCACGCCAAAACCTCTCATTGGTTTCTCCGGCATGACGATGATGACTCTTGGGTTGAACCAACTTCCGATCGCTGCAAAAGAAGTCACAAAAATTGTCAAATTCGCAGTAATCGACCATCTCGCCATCTATAACGTAATTGTCAGAACGCCCAATATAAACTCCATGAGAGCGGTTCTATCGACTTACCACTTAGGCATCAAATTCCCAATGCCCTATGGAATATCTGAGCAAGAATCTGCGTCATGGCTGAACATGAACTAAGGCGGGTCACGACGCTGCCGATCGTCTAACCCAAACGAGCAAAGGCAACTCTGCTGTCTACTGAAAACGTTTCGAAAGAGCATGAACCTGATTCGCCAACTCTAGAAATGACGCAACCTACGCTTGAAAAAGTCATTGACCCAACTATAGCCATTGCAGCTGAAACGGACGATGCCACATCTCCAAACAAATAATCTGAATCACAGCAACAAACTGAGCTACGAGACGGCTTAATCCTTGAAACGGGTACGTAGGCAACTTTTCGCAAAAAGGTACAGCTGTCCCTCTCTCTAAAAAGGGGGAGTGGGTACGTATACGTATACTCGTATACTCCCATATTTCAAAATATCTGCAGTCATGTATTCGATATTTATGAAACTTTTCCGCAATAAGAAAAACGCATTCTTACTTAGAAATTTTTAACATTTTCTTACAACTCTTAAACATATTCGACACATCGCGGCTAAATACATCAATCTAGAATTCACTTAAAAACGCCCAAGTAAATACCTTGACGACATTTTACGGAACAATTTCGTAAAATTAACTTCGAGAACATTTTACAGAAAAACTTTCGTAAAATTAAACTCGACGACATTTTACAAAATAACTTTCATGAAATTAAACTCGACAACATTTTACGGAACAAATTTCGTATTATTAATCTCGATAACATTTTATGAAATAACTTTCGTAAGATTAATCTCGACAACATTTTACGGGACAATTTTTGTAATATTAAACTCGAATACATTTTGCGGAAAAACTTTCATAGAATTAAGCTCGACAATATTTTACGAAATAACTTTTGTAAAATTAAACGCGACAACATTTTACGGAACAACTTTCGTAAATTAAACTCAAAAAAATTTTGCGGAACAAATTTCGGAACAACTTTCGTAAAATTAAACTCGACAACATTTTACTAGAAATTTTTTTGTAAAATTAAGCTCGACAATATTTCACAATATGAAAACGCTAACAAAATGACTCTCGCAAATAAAACACAAATAAAACAATTCAATATCTAAATAGAAATGACAGTTTGGTTGCAAACATCCGTAAACAAACTAAAACGTTTTTCCACCAAAAGGTTAAAATAGAACCCTTACAGCACCGCTAAAACATCTTCAAACCCGCAAACATTTTGAGCAAGAAATGCGACATATCAAAAGAAAAATCAATCTTCAGCATCGCGAGACGTCGCAAATGCCTGAATAACCATTTTCGACAAAAATTTCTTCCTCGATGAAAACGCCATCTTTGAAGACCAAATATTCATATGTACTATCATCTTCTCAAACGCACATCCTTTGTGAAAAATCAATATGGTAGCATCTACCATCATGTTTTTTGCTGATCACAACAAACTTCCAAACTCGCACAAACGCAGTCGCCACGCACTTCAAAACTAAAACGAGCAAACGTTAGCTCTTATACCAAACCCATCGATTGGCCCCCGACGGACAAACTAGTCGCCCAACCTTTCGTAATATTGGTTTTCACACACCCGACACAAGGGTAAACAGCGCTATAAAAACCAAAATTTTGGTTAGCACTTCCGAGAGATGCTCGGTTCCTGATCGATTCGAATCTATCGCAGATTCCAATATCGAAAAGGAATCGGGTTAAAATTGTAACATGATACGTAAGCCGGAATAGTCATCGCACCCCTTAAAACCGAGAGTAAACCTAGGTCTTGCCCTAAACCCAACACACTGGTCTCTAACATCTCTAGACATAGTATCAAAAACTGATACGAGATCCCTAAACTTGTCTTGTCGCTCACACACGCAAATCCACATAACTCATAAATTAGATTTTCTGAAAAACTCGCACCCGAAACGAATAAGCTAAACGTAGCGACAAATCAAAGAATAAAATACGAACTGACTACTTGTAACTTTGTCTCGACAACTAAACCATAAATTTACACAACATAATCCATTTTACAAAAGCCGCGAGGTTACTGGGATTTAGAGAGCCACCTACGACCAATTCTGACAAACTGAAAGCGGCCATAATCGGCCAAAATCATAACCTAAACAGGGAACATACTCCCTTTATACATAAACTTGCGCTCCTCATGGGTCACACTCAAAGAACCCAGAACACGACTGCCGCGTCTTCATCACCATAACTAGCGGTCTTGAATTCTTCATGAAGCAGAGAAAATGAGGTTCAGAGCCCAACGCTCCCAAGTCCTCTCTTCGATTGGAAAAATGAAGACTAATTTTTCACACCTTTTTCATATAACCTGAAATCTTGCCCGTCTCAATGTTATACGAATGGTCGGGATGTTCAGTACACCACAAGGTATCCACGGAACCGTGAGATTCACGATATTCCTCAAAGGACCGGTACACTTACTTGAACAAATTGTTTGACCTAGTCTGGTCGCCCATGACGAAGTCTGATAACCCACAAAAACAAAGTCTGGAAACCCACAACAAAGCCTGGTCGCCCACGATGAAGTTTAGTCGCCTACGATAAAGTCTGGTCAATCACGACGAAGCTTGGTCGCTCACGATGAAGTTTTGTCACCCGCGTTAAAGCTTACTTAACTAATACCTCGCAAGAACACTTTAACGATTCTTACGAGCTAGGGGATAAATGTTGGGGTCAAAATTGGTCACGATGAAATCGATGTCTAAAAACCATCATTGATATGTTAAATCACACGAGTTGTGATACTTCCGAAAGGCCGTAGGGAATATATTCTGAAAAAATTGGATAATAATCATAGAAACGCTAAGAAATCATCTTTGTACTCTAACGAGGCAAGATAATCTGCTTACGTCCAATATCGGGGTCAAAACTAGCATACTCGATATCAATGTCCAAGAAATACAAAATATCTCGACAGATACGTTTCTAAAAAATCTGAAGCAATCATAGTCCCTGAACAAACACTTTTGTCCCAATCTTACCATTTGCGGACAACATGTTTACGTATGCACGATACATGTTTATGAAAGTATGTTCAACGCGTTTATGATACACGTTCAACATGTTTATAGTATACATACACTCTTAAGGAGATATGTTCGACGCATACTTTCAGCTCGCCAATTGGCGAGCTGGACCTCATAAACAAGTTCAGCTCGCCTGTCGACGAGTTGAATGACCAGTCTTCGGTAAAATTGTTGTAAGTCTTGATTGCGGCAACGGATTGACTTGAAACCACTTCCATATAAAAGCTAACTCACGTAGCTATCTTGTGAAAATTTTTAGCCTCATCCATCCACGAGAAAATCTTCAAGCATTGCTAAGCTTCTGACCCTTCTATCGGACAATGCAACGCGAACGCTAAACTCACAATCAGCTCGCCAACTAGCAAGCTAAATATCACAAATTCAGCTCTCCAGTTGGCGAGATAAATGTCACACATTCATATCGCCAATTGGTGAGCTGAATCTCGCATATTGAGATCGCCAGTTCGCGAGTTGAGATTTTGTCTCGAACCTCTCGTCTCTTGTTTTGTATCATTCCGAGGTTCCGTTGGAATTTTGTGACTAAAATTGTAAAACTTATTCTCTCCGTATAAATCTTGAGCTCACTGGTCTGAAGGTTGCCTACTTAAAGCTCGAGAAGATGCATGATAACAAGGATGATCCAATACTTTGGCCACGCACAAGGGACCATCAATTGTGTTCGTCAAAGCTCGAACCTGATGTTACAAAGTACAAAAAGCAGTTCAACGAGCTGGATATAACCGAGGTGTCCGATGAAGATTTCTGCATTACTCTGGAGTTTGACGAGCATGACTCTAATTTGCTTCAAGTGACAAGGGGTAATGCGGATGCAACTAGAGGGGTTAATGTTGATGCTTCGGCGACGCCGAGAATTTGAAAGATTCCTCCTTTTTAGGGGTGAACCTTCTTGTAAATTTTTTCAATGTTTTCAGTACTCCTTTCTTCACTGATGCACCGAATTTTCTCAATGTTTTCAGCATCAACTCTTTATTTCTCTGAGGCACCTTTCACAATCGTTTAGTTCATTTTCATCTGGAGGCTCCTCGTCGTTCGTGATAGCATGTGTTTTTCTTGTTTTTTTATTTTGTGTTGTTTTAGTAATAGGTCGTAGTAGAGATTGTATTTCCTGATGAACTTTCAGAAAATGTAAACTCCTATCTCGGTATTAATGAAATTTGAAAGTATTTTCTGATATATCGTCTTGTTCAGTGTTTTCTTTATCTTTTCTTGATGAATTGATCGGCTCGGTGCATCGACCATTTTATGTTATTATGTATGAATTTTTTGTATAGAAAATGTATGTTTCTCTAGTTTATGTGAAAACTGAACATCCATCTAACCATCCGTTAATAGAAGGAATCGATCTGCAGATCGTCCTTCTTAACAGATGATCTAATGAAGAGAAACATTAGTCTCGTCCTACACTCTATTTAAGAGTACACGAGTCGAAACTTGGCTTTTTTGGTGAGACTTAAGCTCGAATATGATACTTCGATCACGTCCCATGCTCTCTTTAGGAGCACGCAATTCGAATCTCGAGTTTTAGTTTTGACTTTTTAACGTAGGAAGATACTTTGACCTTGTCTAGTACGTTCACATACCACAAACTATACGCGAGGTGTGGCTCGATATCTTTTTCGTAAAAGGAACGAGTTGGGCTAGGTACTTTGACCTTACCCAATATGTTCGCACGCGACAATCTCATATTTCTTCCACATCGTCAAGAGAGCCGAGTAACATGTTATAATATGTCTTCTCGTCTTTGGGTAACTTGAGACGCCTTAGGCTGAATAATGCTGCTTTGGAGGGTGCCAGACCTTCGATTCCATGCGATAGTGAAAAGAGTGTTTGGTTTTTGAATTGTCTTGGCGTGGTTCGGTAGGAAAATAAGACGCCATTAAGCTCGTCTTCCCATGAGCTTTTTTTTAGATTCCAGCCTTTTCATCAGTCTGTTGACAATGGACTTGTTAATTGCCTCGCCTTGTCTATTTCCTTGTGGATATCGGGGCGTCAAGTGGTTGAGCCTGATCTACCACTTGAAAGGTCATTAGATAGAAGACATTTGTTAATGGACATGATAGGGTAATTTGTTATATCGAAGGTTGGCTGCCACCTCGCGCAAAATTTTGTACTTTGTTTGGAATAAAAGTTTGTGCCGTTATCGGTTATGATTTCGTACGGGAGTCCATGTCGACATATGAAATTTTCCAAAATAAAATCATGTACCTGCAATGACTCATATATCACATGAATTTTGTTAGCTCATTGTGATGGTAATTCTATGATAAAATGTCTGTTTGTGCTACTCCTTGAATCAGCTTAGATTTGACAGATGAGTATGACTCGACTTTTACCAATTTAGTGAAGTAGTTTGTCATCACGAGCATGTACTTATTCTTGCTGTGTGCTACTAGGAATGGTCCCACTACATCCATGGCCCATTTCATGAATGGATAGGGATTCATGGACATGCTTAGGGGTTCAACTGGTGCGTGGTTTATTGGCCTGTGTCTTTTGCACATCTCGCATCTTTTGGCATATTCTTGACTCTCGCTCAGCATTTTTGGCAAGTAATGTTCGTGTTTCCGTATTTTTTGGGCTAAACACCACTCGTCCAAATGGTTTCCTCCAGCGCCTTCGTGCAACTCAACAAGCACATGTTGTATCTCGTCTCTGTTTATGCATCAGAGGAGGATTTCCGAAGCGGTTCTTTGGTACAATCTTTTTGTCGATGGTTGTATACCTCATCGCTTTGGTTGTAGACGCCATCCTTTCCACTTATCTTCTGGCTTGATTCCATTTAGTATATAGTCCATGATTTTGTTTCTCCAATATGTCTCCGCGCTGACGAGCTGAGGGTTGATGCCTAGGAGGTCTATGGCGTTAGTCATTGTAGCGGTGATTCTCAGAGTTTTGATATACTCAATCGGGATATTCCATCAAATTTTCCATCGTTGGCGGATGCCATATTTACCAGGGCGTCGACCGAGAGATTTTCATTTTGTGGTATTTTGGTCAACTCAAAGCTTTCGAATTATCGTGCCCTTTCTTCGACTATATGCATGTACCTATGAATTCGATCGTTTTTGGCTTTGTACTCCTCGGTGAATTAATTGGTGACGAGCTGTGAGTCTCAAAAATCATGTATGTTTTGTGCGCCGATTTTCCTGGCGAGGCGTAATCCTGTTAACAGTGCTTTGTATTCTGCTTTGTTTTTCAACGCATTAAACTTGAAGCGAAATGACTGTTCGATTGCTTTGCCGAAAGGGGACTCCAACTAAACTCCAACTCTTGAGCCTTGTTTTTTTTTAAGAGACCCGTCAACATGGATGCTCCATTTTTCTGGTGGAGGTGGGCCAAAATCTTGAGGTGGCGGTACCTTGGCTACAAAGTCAGCTAGTACCTGGGACTTAGTACACGTTTGTTCGCGATGCTTTATGTCGTATTCACTAAGTTCAATCGCCCATTTTATCAACCTACCGGATTGGTTCAGACAGTGAGGAGTGATCTTAGCGGTTGCGAGGTGAGCACTACAATTGTATAAGATTGGAAGTACGACCTGAGTTTTCTCGATGTTGTGACTACGGCGAATGTGACCTTCTGGAGCATCGGGTACCTTATCTCGAAGCCGTTTAATGACTTGCTTGTGTAGAAGATCTTATTTTGCTCTTCTCGGGTTTCTTGCACAAGCACTATGCTTATTATTGTGTCGGATGCGACTATATAAAGATATAAAATTTCTTCTTCTTTGGGTTTGACCAAAATTGGTGGAGTAGTAAGGTATCGCTTAAGTTCGGCGAATGCGTTTACACACCTCTGGTCCCACTCAAAACTTTTGTTTCCCTTCATGATTTGATAGAAGGGGAGGCTCATGTCCGTTGACCTGGAGGTGAACCTGTTCAAAGCATCAATTCAGCTGTCAGATTTTGCACTTTCTTCTTTGTTCTTGGAGGTGGGAGATCGAGAATTGCGGAGATCTGCTTCAGGTTTGCTTTGATTCCTCTTCGGGTTACTATGTAACAGAGGAACTCACCAAATGTTACTCCGAATGTGCATTTGGCTGGGTTGAGCTTCATCTCATAAGAATTGAGTGTCTTGAAGCATTTCTTCAGGTGTTCCACATGGTTCTTGGCTACGAGGGATTTCACTAACATGTCGTCAATGTAAACCTCCATGGGTTTCCTAACTTGTCGGCAAACATTTTATTGACGAGGCGCTGGTATGTTGCTCCTACGTTTTTTTAATCCGAAGGGCATTATTTAGTAGCAATAGGTTCTCCTAACTGTGATGAATACCATCTTTTCTCTCTCTGTTGGGTGCCTTATAATTTTGTATACCCTTAAAAAAAGTCCATAAATGATAGCAGTTCATTTCCTGTAGTTGCCTCGACTAGCCTATCTATGTGTGGCAGCGGGAAACTATCTTTGGGGGGTATGCCTTGTTTAGGTCGGTGAAATCCATGCACACTTTCCATTTTCCGTTTTTCTTCTTCACGACGACTGGGTTTGTTAGCCACTCAAGATATTTCACCTTGGCGATGGATCCTGCATTTAGTAGTTATTTCACTTCGTCATTTACAGTTTGGGCTCATTATGATCCTAGCTTGTGCCGGTTTTGTTTTATTGGCTTATAGGTGGGGTTGACACTGAGCTCGTGGGACGTGATTATAGGATTTATCCCTTTCATGACGTTTCTTTTTAGGAAAGCAATTAGGTCGGCTTTCAGTTTTTTTCGAGATTTAAGAAAATTATATCTATTTTCATTGATATAAAATCATGCATGTATTTTTTGTAAGGTTTTAAAATATAGTAATTTTTTTTTGTAGATGACTCGTACACCGATAATAGGTAGACGTTCGTATGGACGAGGACTATATTTTCAATCTGAAAATTCTCATAGTGTCGATTCTCTAGTTGATGGTTCTCAGAGATCTTTTTCACCAAGACATCCAGATTTACGGGGTACAAATTCTGAACAAAGAGAAGATGGAGAAGATTTTGAATCAATTGAACGTCATTTGCGAATACTCCACCCATCTCGAAGAAATAGAGCTAAATGGTATTTTTATATTAATTATATTATGTAACTATATAAAGTTAAATATTTTTATATGTAATAGGTTCAAAAATAACACTTAAGTATCCACTTGTGTTCGTAAGATCATCGAAGATTTTTTTAAAGGACCGTGATACAACTCGAGGAAAGTGCCTTCATATTATAAAGAATCATGGTTTACAACTTTCAAGGTTAGATTTTTTTTGCTATATATAATTTTTTGTTATATATAATTTTTTATTACAAACTATTTTTTTATTTAATACATATTATATAATATATATATTGTAGACAAAGTTTCAATGGAATGCATCAATTGACAATTTGGTAGAACAAAATTTTCTTAAACTTGCGGTTGCCCGTCTTAGAGGAATGATTAGCCTCGCAAAAAAAAAACCCGAGTGGATTTTGTCTAAACATTGAAAACTTATATTTGAACATTGGAGAACACCAAAAGCCAAAAAAGAAGCAAAAAAGCTCGTTCTTCGCGACTTTTCGATCGTAATATGTTAGGTGCACATAAACACCGATCAGGTTCACGTTCATATGCTAAAGTTAAAGAAAATTTGGTAATATTTATGTTATTTATATATTTCTAATTTTTTATATAATTTTTTATTTTATTTTATTTGATTTTTTTATTTTTTTGCAGGAAGCAAACAATGAAAATTCTTCTTTCATTGTTGTGTTGAAAAAGACACACCAAAAATCTGATGGAACTTATGTCGATCAAAGAGCACGACAAATAGCAGAAAAATATGATGAATATGTTCAAGAACACTTATTATAAATGGAGTCTTCTAATGGAGAGGGTTTGACCTTAGAAGAGAAAAACGAAATATATACTAAGGTAGCTTTTTTGTTTTTTTTGTTATGTATATCTTCATTTATATATATATATATATTTTTGTAGATTGTTGGAACATCAAAGTAAGGACACATATTTGGACTTGGATCACTTCAAAGTAGGATTTCAATGCCTCAAAAAACTATGCCAGATTCTTCAGAAGTTAATAACGAAGTGGGGACATTAACTAAGCGAGTGGAAGAACTTGAAATCGAACTAAAAAAAAGTCATGATGATAATGGTCTTTTCAAGAAAAGAATTGAAGCTATGGAGGATTTCATTTTCGGCTCGAGCTAGTATGCATATTCTAAGTTGGATTTTAGTTATTTCTTCGTTTATTTTCTTTATTTTCTTATTAGTTTCTTTTAAAGTTTTTTTCATGCTATTTTTTTTTGTCGGATTTTTCATGATATTTATTCTTTGTTTATTTAGACTCCTTTTGGTTTAATTTCAATATATTTTTTTTCATTTACTTGCCACGTTTAATTCAAATAAATATATTAGCATCTTTATATATTTTATCTAAACCNGAACTAAAAAAAAGTCATGATGATAATGGTCTTTTCAAGAAAAGAATTGAAGCTATGGAGGATTTCATTTTCGGCTCGAGCTAGTATGCATATTCTAAGTTGGATTTTAGTTATTTCTTCGTTTATTTTCTTTATTTTCTTATTAGTTTCTTTTAAAGTTTTTTTTATGCTATTTTTTTTTTGTCGGATTTTTCATGATATTTATTCTTTGTTTATTTAGACTCCTTTTGGTTTAATTTCAATATATTTTTTTTTCATTTACTTGCCACGTTTAATTCAAATAAATATATTAGCATCTTTATATATTTTATCTAAACCAAGATTTTTTATGAATACTACAACAAAAGTATAATTTATGAAACTTTTTTAAAAAATAGAAAATTTTTAGATATCGAATTCGTAGTAAATTAATACAGAGTTGTGACCACAAATTTAGTGATAAAACGTGACACATTTGAAACTTATCAATGAATGATATTAAAATCATAAATTGCGACATTAGGAGACAAAACTTTTGTCACTATAAGTGACATAACTATGATGTTATGATAGTCTCAAAATATGACGATTTTGTAATACTACTATAGTATATAATTGTGACTATTTTGTTACTTTTAATAACGTCACGTTTTAAGATGCAATAGTTACAATATAATATTGTTGCAAAATTGTGACTTTTTTGTCATTATTTTTTTATCTTTGTAAGTGACAGAACTGTGACGGTACGAGTGTTTCAAAATATGACGATCTTGTGACACTACGGTAGTATGTAATTGTGACTATTTTGTTACTTTTGATAACGTCACTTTTTACGACGTAATAGTTATAATATAATGTCGTTGCATATTGTGACGTTTTTGTCACACACAAAAATTTGTGACGATCATATTATGACGGTTTACTAAATGTAACAAAAACGTAACAATAAAATTATTGTGACGACAAATTTTCTGTTATGACAAAAAAAATTTATCACAATAACTTTTTTTTTGTAGTGGTTAATTGGTTTTAATGAAAAAGTTGGTGTTTTGCTGGTTAGATCGGTTTTGCAGCCTTTTATCCATCGGCTTAGGTGCCAAATCTTCTTAAGCTCTTCGAGGAATTGTCCATTCCAAGGCCAGCCATCGGCGGTCCCAGTACAACATCAGGGATCTCAAGGTGACGTTGGTTAAAGTGCTTCGCTTCGGGTTGGTCTTTCGGTCTCTTCCCTCGTGTTTGGTTCCAGCTTGCCTTCTTGATTGAGTCAGGTATCGCTTCTTATCTTCTCGCCAAGTTCGGGTGTTACTCTCAGGGAGGTAGCTGCTTCTTCGTCTTAGGGTTAGTAGTGGTGGTTTGCGTGGATGTTCTGATCTCCCCACAACTCTCATCAACAGTCTCCCTCTTCTCCTGGTGGTAGTTTCGCCAGGAAAAGAACCTTCTGTTATGTCTGGTTGAGTTTCGTTTGTCTTCGTTCGAGGTTGTTCGTTTAGTCTCTAGAAGAACTTTAGTTCAAGTAGGATTGATCTTTACTAACCCTCGAGCAAGTTTTTATATCGCCACCATGTCGGTAACACTAGGTTTTAGTTCTGGTTTTGTCTTCCGTTTTTTGTGGTTTTAATTTTTGTTCGGTATACCGGGTCTATATATTTATATGCGGTTCTGCTAATATCAATATACTAGATTAAGTCCAGCGTGATACGCAGATAAATGTAAAATATTTAAATTTAAAAATAATAATCCGAGTGAATATATATTTTAGTCGACGTTAAAGTTAAAGTTTTAGTTATTATTAATTTTTTGTAAATTANTTTGTAAATTATATTTATAAATATCAATAATTATCGATTATCAAAATTATAAGAAATAATTATCGATATATTTTTTATACATTGTATATTTTTGTTATTTTAATCTTATATTATTAATATTTTTTTGTAGTTTCCATTTAAAATAATAATAGTCATTTCTTTTTTGTTATTCTATTATTTCAAAAAAATAAAAAATTAATAATAAGAAAGTTTCCATTAGTTTAAATATTACGTTGACACATATCATGATCTTTAATTAATAATGACACGTGTCATGATCTTATTAATTATAATTTTGCTTACGTGTCGCATTCACGTTAAACGCGTTCCGGTTTATAAAATAATATGTGGTTTCTCTGTGAAAAAAAGAACAAAATTTTATTCTATTGTTATTTGAGTGAAAAATTGAGGGTAAACTAGTAATCAGCAATCGATCTCCGATTCTTCCGATTCTTTTCCGTAGCAAATAGGTTCGGCTCTCTTCAGTCCAGTCCAGTCCAAATCGGAGGTGAGAGAAATCTCTGGTTGTTTTTAGTCATGAAATTGAGATTGGATTCACGGTTGGCTTCGTTTTCTACTCTCCCATTCTTCGTATTTCTCTCGGTTTTTAGCGGACTTGTTTTGCGAACCGAGTCGGCTCAGCAACCTTTCCGCCGCGAGCCGGGTCATCCTCACTGGCATCACAGCGCCTTCCTCGAGGTAAGAGAGAGCGTGCGATCCGATGTCCGCCGCATGCTTCACTCCCGTGCTGAGGTAAATCTCCACCTTAAGGAATATGAATCATTATTAGTGTGTATAGTTTAGCTAGAAGAAGAAACCGTTGACTCATAATAATTCGCTTTACGCCTATGATCATAACTTTGTTCGGGCATTTGGTTGTGAGTTCTTACACTCAAATGATCTGCATGTTTGACTATAGTATGTTAGTTTGGCTGCTTTAGGTGACCTCAAAGATTGATTTTCATATCCTCAAACTTGTGTTGTGTATTATCCTCTGTTTTTTTTTTCTTTTTTTCTTTGGCAGGTACCATTTCAGGTTCCTCTGGAAGTGAATGTAGTGCTTGTAGGACTGAATGGAGATGGAGGATACAGATATTCGGTTGACTCTCATAAACTAGAGGAATTCTTAAAAGTTAGTTTCTCGACTCATAGACCCTCATGCCAAGAGACGGGAGAGCCACTTGATATCGAGCATCGAGTGGTTTATAATGTGTTCCCCGTGAGTATTTATCTTGAAGCAGTCTTCATGATTATGCATTTTTTGTTGTTTCTGCCTTTTCTGTTTCAGAATAGGAATGTGTAGGGTCTTTTTATTTTTCACGTTTTGGATTGCTATCAAACTAAGCTATGCAAGCTCTGAAATCTTGTTCTTGCTTGAGTTGTTGCCATTTTACATCTTGAATCAGATTATTACTATGCATGTTGTTGTTCATCGGTCCTTGATGATAAGCCGTAGAGACTTTGGATCCCAAGCTTTTTTTATAGTTTTTGTTTTTTTTAGATTGGACAACCTGAATTAATAGCTCTGGAGAAGACAGTGAAAGAAGCCATGGTGCCTGCTGGGACTGCACTAGAGGTTGCTGTGATCTTCTTGTCAATTTAACTCTCTCTTTACAAATTCACACGCATACATGTATAATTTTACTAATGAAATGTAAATCTCTTTGCTGTGAAATCTACACTTTTATCTATATGACATCAAACTGATTGTTTTCTTTCATTTAGACTGACTTTGGAAGACACTTGCCTGCATATGACGTAGAGGGAACAAAAGTTGAGACCGCTTTTAACCGGCTGTACTCTTATGTATTTGATATTGACGCGGGAGTCGGATCAGCAGGAACGGCGGATAAACCTATACCAAGTGCCATTTTTGTAGTGAATTTTGATAAGGTATGGCTTGCTGCACTTTTCTTACTTCTTTTATCTTCCAAATGGTATGTAGAATGTCCAAATGCTTTACCCATTCATGTTTTTTTTATCTAAGATTTTTGATGCATTCTCTTGGTCCATGAAGATTTATTGTTCTGTCATGTTGGTGTTTACTCGTAACTGTTTCTACCCTGCTAAGTTTTTATATCTCTCCCTTTTCTTAACTCATTATGCAGGTAAGGATGGATCCCCGAAATACAGAGATTGATCTAGACAGCTTGATGTTTGCAAAGCTACCAGAGCTTAGTGATGCAGAGAAGGAGAAACAAGAGGCAGATTATATTTATCGGTATAGATACAATGGTGGAGGAGCGTCCCAAGTTTGGCTTGGGTCAGGCAGGTTAGTTTTTATTATCCTTGTTACTATAAAATACGGATTAAAAAAGTATACAGTGGGTTCGTCCTTGGTATCTCTTTGTATTTCTATGAGTGATATTTTGCCATAGATGTGTGATATCTTTGCCCCTTTTAGCTGATTATAGATAGGCCAGAAGACAAGGAAAAAAAGCCTTTAGCATAGTATGAAGAAGATATAAACTTATTATTACTTCATTTTACTTGGTAATCATAGATTATTGTAGTAATCAGCTTCTCTGATCTGAAAAGATATTGTTGGCATAATTTTTTCTATTCTGTTCTGATATAATCTTCCAACTAAGCTCTCAAATTACTTTTATTTCTGATTTATATTTTGATAGATATGTTGTCATAGATTTGTCTGCGGGGCCTTGTACATATGGGAAGATTGAAACGGAAGAGGGAAGTGTTAGTCCCAGAACATTGCCAAGGATACGGAACATTGTGCTTCCAGGAAACGTTAGCCCTGTTGGTCATCAGTCTACCCATGATATATTATCTGGTCAGTTAGCGGCATTGGTAGCTACTACAATTGAGCACGTCATAGCACCTGATGTCAGGTAATATGATACGCGATGCTTTACTTATTTCTAGCAATGACAATTATGCTTAGATGATTAAATCTGAGTACCTGCAACCAGGTTTGAGACGGTTGATCTAGCTACTAGAGTGCTGGTGCCTATCATTGTACTCCAAAACCACAATCGATATAATATCATGGAAAAAGGACAAAACTACAGCATAAATATTGAAGAGATAGAATCTGAGGTAAAGACTTCTTGTGTTAAATGAATGATGTAGTTGAATTACTGGACGTTCTTCTAATTCCTTATGTCCTGCGATTGATATTTTCATCCCTCAGAGTGAATATGATTAGTGAAAGACACGTTAGCCAAGTTAGCACCATAACAATTTCCAAAAACACACAAAGACTTGATTCTATATGTTTTCACATGCTAACTGTCCTGTCTTGGCAGGTAAAGAAAATGATTCATCACGGGCAAGAGGTAGTGATTGTTGGTGGGGCTCATCCATTACATCGGCATGAGAAGGTAGCTATCGCTGTCTCAAAAGCCATGCGTGGGCATTCCCTTCAGGAAACTAAGAAGGATGGAAGATTCCATGTGCATACCAAAACATACCTAGATGGTGCTATCCTCAAAGAAGTGAGTTTAAATTGTTGGCAACCGTGGTTTCCAAATTAGGTTGAGCAGGAAATCTTGAGCTAACAGAGAAAAAATGTCCTTAACCTGCTGTTACTTTTCTGACTTCCAACCAATAAAGATTGACGTGAATTTCAATAGAACTTTTTTATTCCAGGAGATGGAAAGGTCTACTGATGTTCTAGCTGCTGGTTTGCTCGACGTATCTGACCCTGGACTTTCTAATAAATACTTTCTCCGCCAGGTAAGTCTCAAAAAAATTATTTTCAAATTTGTGTTATAAGTTTTCTTTCGTTTTTTCATGGCAAAGATTCCATACTCAGAGCTGGGAAGATGAGTCTGAAAGTTCGAGTGATTCCATAGTAAAGCACAAGCCCCTCTGGTCATCTTATAGCTCAAAACATCAAAGGGGAAAGAAAAAGAAGGCTGTTAAGAAGAAAGGTGATCTCTACCGGACTTATGGAACAAGAGTTATTCCAGTGTGAGTTTATTAAGATAAAGCAGCTGATTGGAATTTCCATTGCACTGGCCAAGCAAGATCCAATAAATAATTGCTTAAATTGCACTTTCCAACCAAACCAGCAATTGATATAAATCTTTACTCTTGTATGTAGGTTTATACTTTCATTAGCCGATGTGGACCCAATGCTCATGATGGAAGATGAGAGCCTTGTGTGGGCGAGTAGTGACGTAGTCATCGTGCTTCAGCATCTAAACGAAAAAATACCTTTAAGGTGAGCAAAATTCAACAACAATGGAAATAAAATATGATAGATTTGCTAGTGTGGTCATTCATACTGGTTTTATATTATTGTTTTTGCAGTTATGTTTCTGAAACAGAGAGACAGCACGCAGTTCCATCACAAGTACAGAGGCATATACTTGCAGGTATAGCATCTGCTTTAGGCGGGGTAAGTGCTCCATATGAAAAGACATCTCACGCGCATGAACGACCTATCACCAATTGGCTTTGGGCAGCTGGTTGTCACCCGTTTGGACCGTTCTCAAACATCTCTCAGATGAGTCAATTGCTTCAAGATGTTGCACTGGTAACTCCAACAACCATTATAATTTTTGAGCATTAAAAACCTTGTAAATCACATGATATACGTTTTCTTAATCCGCAGAGGAATACAATTTATGCACGGGTAGATTCTGCTCTACGCAAAATCCGTGAAACATCAGAGGTAAGCCAAAGTGAAAGTTGTTAAAAAGGAAAAAGTAGTTTCCTCATATCAATTGTTTGTGGGGGTGGGTATTATAATGTGCAGGCTGTACAAAACTTTGCATCAGAATACCTTAAGACACCACTTGGAGAGCCAGTGAGAGATAAAAGAAACAAAACCAAAACAGAGCTATGGGTGGAGAAATTCTACAAGAAGACAACCACATTGCCTGAGCCTTTCCCACATGAGCTAGTCGAAAGATTAGAGAAATATCTAGACGTAAGTAAAAAAGGATATCACATGTTAGTATTATAATAGCACTTTTTTTGTTTTGTTTTGTTTGTCTATAACTGTTATTATAATAATAATAAAAACAGACAGTAGAGGAGCAACTGGTGGATCTGTCTTCTTTGCTATACGACCATAAACTATACGATGCTCATCTAAACAGCTCAGAGATTCTTCAGACGACGATGTTTACACAACAGTACGTAGAACATGTTCTGGAAACGGAAAGGGAGAACATGAGATGCTGTAAGATAGAGTACAAATACAGAGTTGGAGTAAAGTCATATCAGACGTTGGTGTACGGAGGAATACTGGTCGCTGGTTTTATTGTTTACTTCCTTGTCATCTTCTTCTCTTCTCCTCCTTCTCGCTGAGGCCTTGGTTTTTTTCTTCAAGAAGATATATGTACTATTTTTAATTTAACTTTACTTTTATAGTCATTTAGTTGACTTTTATAGCAATTCCTTGTTGAGTCTACCTCTTATTTCCGCTCCTGATTCCGATTATATCGGAGATATGGTCAAAAGTAAGTAAGGGCATGTTCTTCTTTAACTAGATGTAGTAAATACAGGGTATGAACACACCTTAACTGGATATTGCATCTCAATACAAATCTAAAATTCATCTAAAATAATTAGATATTTTGGATGAGTTTGTATGTAGGTTTGAGATGAATCTAAACTTATCTAAAATTTTCAAATGTCGAAAATACCATTATTTAGGCAAAAATGTTAAAACAAGTTTTTTTTTTGTTAAAAACACAAACATGTTTCTCACAAAAAACGCGAAAATGTGTTTTCGACAAAAAAATAAATAACGTATTTTCCCGAAAAAAACGAAAATCTGTGTTTTTTTTTTTTTTTTTGCAAAATCTAAAAACATATTTTATTGTAGGGAAAATTCTTGAAAAATACCTCAACTATTGAACTTTTGCAAGAAAAATACACGAACTTATTTGGCTACCCCTTTAATACACAGACTATTAGATATTGTTTCTTTAATACCTAAACTTCCAAAAATCGCAAATTTACTACACCATGTTTAACGGAGCTAACGGAGGTTAACTAAATCGTTAAAACCTTGGTTAAGTTCTTCCCCAAATCAACATTCGTCGAGAAGAATCTGTGGTTACAAAGAGATTCAAATCGTCTAGGATTCGTACGAGGTATTGTTGATTAGTGTTCTGTGATTAACATTTCGAGATTCGATTTGTTGATTAGTGTTTTGTGATTATCAATTTGGGAATCGCGATTGATCTAAATTCAATTTCAAAGGATCTAATCATTTTTTATCTTCTTTTTCTTCGTTAGATTTCATAAATGGATTGGCAAGGACATAAATTAGCGGAGAGGTTAATGCAGATCTTGCTCTTGATCGCAGCCATTGTATCATTCGTTGTTGGCTATGCAACGGCATCGTTTAGGACGATGATGTTGATTTACGCAGGAGATGTTTTTTTGACGAGTTTGATCACTATACCAAATTGGCCATTCTTTAATCGTCATCCTCTTAAATGGTTAGATCCAAGTGAAGCAGAGAAACATCCTAAACCACAAGTTGTTGTTGTTAACTATAAGAAAAAATCTTCTAAAAAGTAATGTCTTTTATAAAATCTATCTTCTTCTTTTATGTCTTTTTGACTGTAAAAGACTTGGTTCTTCATTTGCTATAATAAAAGCTTAATAAAAGTCAAAATAATATCATTTTGATTGATTCTCTACACCATTGTTGCAAACGAAGATCAATATACATCAATGTCTTTTGTACTAATACTAAAAAAATCAATCACAAGACAACAAGAACTATGTTTTAGAGAAGAGTGACAAGGATGAAAATGAGAAGAGCAACTATAAAAGAATACTTAAGAGCAGCAACAAGAGTAGCAAAAGAGATGAAGAAAAGTTGAGACAATACTTGAAGACTCGCCCAAGTCAATACACCAGCTAAACCAACAACTACAAAGTTATCTTGATCAGGATTCAATAAATCTCTCAAATTAAAACTCAGACCAAAACTATCTTTCTTAGAATCCTCACCATCATCTTTACCAATTAGTTTGTTTCCACTATTTTGAGCATAAGTTTGAGCTTTAATGGAGATTTGCATAAATGGGTATGGTGATGATGAAGAATGTTGGATAAAAAATGAGGCTTTATTGTTATAGGAAACAAGGGTTTCAATGTCAACATTGTGGATTAGGATTTCAAATCAAAGGATGATTCTTTTCTCTGATATCTACGAGTCTGCAATTGTAAAATATATATTTTAATTTACCCAAAAGATCTAAGAACTCAAAATATTAAATCGATCATAGTCGAATTAAAATTTCCCAAATTATCAAACTTATTGAAAGCAAAACTCACCTTCGAAGTCTCCTCTTCTCCACTGATTAACCACAGGTGTAATAGTTAACCAGAGTTTTAACGATTTAGTTACCCTCCATTAGCTCTGTTTAACGTGGTGTAGTAAATTTGCGATTTTTAGAAGTTTAGGTATTGAAGGAACAATATCTAATAGTCTGTGTATTAAAGGAGTAGCCAAATAAATTCGTGTATTTTTCTGGCAAAAGTTTAATAGTTGAGGTATTTTTCAGGAATTTTCCTTTTATTGTAAAAAATATGGAAATGCATTTTTATGCCAAAAAAGCGAAAACATGTTTTCTCACCACAAACACGTAAAAACATTTTTCCGCCACGTTTTCCCGCAAAAACTTCGTTTCCGCTTTTTCCCACCAAAAACGCGAAAACGCGTTTTCTTGCAAAAAAACGTGGAAACCATTTTCTCGCCAAAAACACGTAAATACATTTTTTCACCAAAAACGCATTTCTACGTTTTCCCGCTTAAAACACGTTTTCCCGTCAAAAACGCGGAAACACTTTCTCGACAAAAAACGGATACCCATTTTCCTGTTAAAAATTTGGAAACGTGTTTTCTCGCTAAAAATACCTAAAAGCATTTTTTTCGCCAAACACGCGAAAACGCATTTTCCCACCAAAACCGCGAAAACGTATTTTCCTGCCAAAAGCGCGGAAACGCATTTTCCTGCCACAAAAGGCGAAAACACATTTTTCTGCCAAAAACGCGAAAACACATTTTCCCGCGAAAAATGCGAAAATGCATTTTCCCGCGAAAAACGTGGAAACACGTTTTGTCGCCAAAAACACTGAAACCCATTTTCCCGTTAAAAATGCGTTTTCGCGTTTTCTCGCAAAAATTGCAAAACGTATTTTCCCACCAAAAATGTGAAAAACCGTTTTCCCACCAAAAACGAAAAAACTCGTTTTCCCGTTAGAAACGCGAAAGCTCATTTTCCCGTTAAAAACGCGAAAACTCATTTTCCCGTTAGAAACATGTCATTTTTTTGCAATAAACGCGAATACATATTTTTCTGCCAAAATATGAAAACACATTTTTCCGCCTAAAATGAAAAAAAAAAAGTTTTTCCGCTAAAAATGTGGAAACGCGTTGTCCCACCAAAATTTTTATTTTAGTAATTTCATTAATTTAATATTTAAACGTATCTAAATACTAATGCAAATACACAAACAAACATAATTGTATCTAGATGCAGTATCAAGATACAAAGTCGAAAACATAAACGAACATCATCTGGATACTGCATCTGGATAACGTATCTGGATACAATATCCAGATAAGAAAACGAACAAAGCCTAAGTAGTGTTTTACATTTTTTCATCATTGATTACAGATGTGAAAGTAATTTATTATTTTATCCTTGTTATATTAACCTCCAATTAATAACAGCTCCGTTTAATAATTTAATTTTCACAAAAATGACATTTTCATAAATACCACCAAAAACTAGGTTTATTCCAAAAATATTACACCTTTAAAAGTTCCAAAAGTATCACAAAAATATTTTTGTTCCAAAATACCACAAAATTAGAAACCATTTTAAAATTTCAAACTTAAACCCCAAAACCAAATCCTAAAATTT